>JANVCC010000030.1:1446111-1513109 GCA_025345505.1 Todiramphus chloris collaris | reverse complement strand
AAGGAGAAGAAAAAGAAGAAGGAGAAGAAAAAGAAGAAGGAGAAGAAGAAGAAGAAGAAAAAAAAAAAAAAAAAGAAAAAAAAAAGGTAGTGTTATATAATTAATTGGTATAGACAATGGCACAGACAGATCTTAAAAAGTCCTGTGCAGCAGTGATGCTGGGAGGAGTGAGCATCCAGGAGATAGTATTACAAACCTCTTGGATCTGACTGTATGATTTCCCATCCAGAGACTAGCTTTGGTAGCTAGTCCTGAACGTGAAATGCAATACAACATTCTGCTCCATCTTTAAAACGCCTTAATACGGAAGAGCTGTCAGCAAAGGAGAAACCACCTCTCTAAACATTTCTTTTATCAACCAGTAGGGGAAGGTGTGTGTACCTGCATAAGGTACCCTGCACAAAATCACACTGGGTCCAGATCAAGTCCCCCAGAGACTTGTCAGCTCAGCAAGAGGGAAGAGACACTTTATATGCGGCTACCTACCGAAACCTACTGAAACACAGAGGTTCCTCTACGGCCTCTCTGGCTTCTCTTCTCTCATGGAAAAACCAAGCTGAGTATAATCAGCATGGGACGCCTCTCTCTGCAGCTTTTGCAAATGATGTAAGTCAGGACTTTTCCAGCAAAACGAGACCATGTCAGGGATTTCAGAGGAGGCCAGAAGTCAACACAGTGAGTTACGTTTTTAAGGAACATGGCCTATTCCACTGAGTCTTCTTCTGGTTTGTGTTTTGCTTTGAAAACAGTTCTCCTCCCTTTCGCTCTCCAGCTGCCTGACACTGTCTGCAGAAAACGCAGGGGAAAAAAAAAAAAAAGGAGCATCCTGCAGAGGTTCACTGAAGATGGAGAGCTGCCAGGAGAAACCCTGGCAATACACACTAAATTGCCTCAAGCCTTCTGCTGAGAGAGAAGTGGGACTCACCGTTTCGGCTCTGTCTACCATAGGGAGGAAACAGAAAGAGAAAATATTACAGAGAAACAGTTCTCTAAACAAACTGAAGACTAAGGAACACCATCTCGTCAACAGAAGGTGACCCATGCTCACATTTTGGTGGATTCTAGTCTATTTTACAGTTTTATAGCAGATTAATTTGGAATACTCAGAAATGTCTAAAAGATAAGACTTGAAGACATCCACAGTAATCATTGCTGCTCATCTTTCCTCTTGGTATAAAATCACACTACTTTCCACCAGCTTGCAGGAGCACACTCCTCCCAGTAAGTAAAATGAAAAAATCATCATCCTCCTAGTTTCAAGTTTTGCAAATAAACCAGGGGCCCTGTGCCAGCTGTTTAATTTCTCACGTATTTCTGCACACGAAAGCGTTAGCGCAAAGAAATCAACTGTAGCTGCAGCTAATGTTGCATGCTGCTGATTCACCTTTAAGTCCACGGGGAGTGAAGAGAATCCTGTTTTCCTAAGATCATAGTTTGCTGTCTGTGAAGAGGATTGTCTATGTTTTTCCTTTTCCTAAATTTTCCTTTTATCTTACAATTTATTTTAGCACTACAACTATTCAAAATTAGAGGAGTCAAAATTGAGAAAAGGAAACAAGAGCTGCAGGAAGAAACAAAATACAAAGCCAGCTCGGATCCAAAGCCACTTTCATCATGTGTGATATTTTTATACCTATTGTACATTTTATTTCTTCTAATGGTCACACAAGTAAGCAGAAAAGCTGCAAACTACTTTAAAGGGAGATAAGAAAGAATGGATGAATGCAGTCCCATCCATCCCTTGCTGGGCTTTTCCTTTATATAGGGTTTAAATATTTCAGCATAAGGAGATCATTGAAACATTTTCAGGATTAGTTTGGGCTTGACCAGCTAAGTGAAAGTCTCCGCTATCAGCAAATTTAATTCAAGCAATGGCTGTGGGGATCCACATGTCTTACAGCCATGAATAAAAACTGGAGACCAGATATCGATAAGCAAATTTTCCTCTGTAGCTGTAACACTGCAATCAATCTCACACCGCCTGCTTTATATCAAACCAGTGTGAAGTCAAGACCTAGTTTGCATCTTTTGATTTTTACTCCTATTTCAAATCAGTTTACTGCAACAGCTTATCTTGAAACATAAAAACACTATCAGCAGAAGGAAAAGATTATTTTCATTTTGAAATTATTTTTTAGCTACACTTAGCCTAGGCAAAGCTGGCATTACAGAAGGAAGGATATTTAATGTGATTTTTATGGTTTAATTAATCTTAAAAGAAATAGGATAGAATTTAGAGGCTTGGGTATGTTAGGGAGATGAAGGCAAGTGGTTTTCTGGGAAGTCCTGGCTCATACAGAGCACTCAAAAAAATCCTCAAAAAAAACTTCCTAAAACCATAGAAGAAGAACGAGCCAGTAAGAGACACTTAAACCCTATTGCTGATAGATGAATACCAGTTTCTAAGTACTATGTCTTCAGGCAATTACTGCACATCCCACAGGTTTGCTGCCACTGCTGAGGGCTGCTCTGCACCAGACAAACCACAGACTTCACGGCAAATCTAGGTGCACCTCCTGGTAAGAGTATTCCCCTCAAAGATTCCAGGGAAGCTGCCTTTCCACTGACTTTAACCAAATACATTCAGTGAATCCATTAACTGAACTGAAATTATTATAACCGAGTATTACATTAAATAACATTAAAGAACCACAGAAACAATAAATCCTTTGCCATCATATCCTTCACCTGAACTGCAGTTAAGAAGGGAGCCAAACCCAGTGATCCTGTGCAGCACAACAAGAAAAGCAGACATGGATATTCACTTACACAACCTCTGTGGATAAAGATGAGGGCAAAAGCCTGACTCAGGCTGTGGAAGGCAGTCAGAGGCAGAAGAATGAGACAGCATGGTCAAGTGATCAAGGGCTTCCGATTCAGCTCCTTAATCTGCTAGACTGTTACAAATGTTATTCAAAATGCATCAAAAATGCTATTTTCTGCCTTAGGTGAAGCAAACTTGTCTGACTCTACAGAATAGCAACACTCAGTAAGTGTTGCTACTACTCACTGTAGTTAAGCTACAACATATATTATTGGGACAAAAAAAACCCCAACAACAACAAAAAATCACCACCACCACCACCACAAATTAGCTTGTTTTGTCAAGAAGACAGACCACTTGCAAGTAATCAGGTCTAGAAAGCCCTAAACCCCTTTATTGTACTTGACATTTATACATACATACTATACTTTTATAAGTGCTAGAAAAAGATAATAGCAAATCCATTTTTGTTGACTTTTATATTGACAGGCAAACTATTTATGAGCTAACTACACCTGACAATGCAATTAAAATCTGACCCAATTTCTAGATGCAAAGGAGCTGCGTTTTTCACTGCACAGCCATACGTAACCGAGTTCATCCCTATTTATTCTGCCCCTCAATTCCGTTTGTAACACTAAAACGTGAGGGGAAAAAAAAACCCAAGGCTACTACAAATCAGTGCCTCGGAGGAAAATGAGCACGCAGAGGAGTGGGTGGAAACCCATGGCGGTGTGCTTCAATAACTTGTAGAGAAGGAAAAACCAAATGAGTCTGCGTGCAGAGTTGATACCACTTCTCCGCACTGCAAAACAGACAGCAAGTGAGTTACAAGGCTGCGAGGCCAGGATTATATAAAACTAAAAAAACCTCTGAGTCATAACCTTTACTGTCCAAGTATAAATAACAGTTGATACGAATTGTTGATACAAACCCTTGTAAAAACTCTGAAGTGGCTGTACATGCTTGGATAAAATGGAGCTGTAGGAAAAAGGTTTACAAAACACACACAATTAAAAAAACCCACCACATGCAACAGATTGCAGGGATTTTACTTATTTCACTTCTCACAGAATCACAGAATATTACGAGTTGGAAGGGATCATCTAGTCCAACCCCCTGCCAGAGCAGGGCCACCCAGAGCAGGTCACATAGGTATGTCCAGGTGGGTTTCAGGCACCTCTCTTTTTGCTCAAAGACCCTTCAAAACAATTACAACCAGATATTATGAACATTATTATTACTGTTATTTATTTGAGTAACAGCAGCATCCAAAGGACCCTCTTTCAAGACAGGGGCCCCACTGCAGTAGTGTTGCATAAACATGTTAAGATTTCATGCCCCTGCTGACAAGATCGTAATCTAACTAGGCGAGGCCAATAAACAACGTAAAAGTAATAACACAGGAGTCAGCAACAAAATCTCCTGTGCAGGACTTTTAATATATTTTCCTTATTCCATCTGCTATTCTTTCTTACCAACCAAGGTCCTCCAGATAGCTTGCATCACTGATGCTGCTGACTCTGTCCTCCTAGCACACCCCATTAGGAGAGAGAAATAAATAAATAAATAAATGATTCCCTTTTCTGGGGGAGGCAAAACACACTGAAGAGTCTTCAAAGATAATGAAAGTGCCAAGATGTAACATAGCTTTTCTAGTCATTCCTGAAAGTGTTAGCTGTTTCTGAGTTAAGACAAATACAACATTGACCGTTACCATCTTTATCTAAATTCAGTAACAATTCTTCTGGTCCGTGACATGAAATATTTGTAGTACCGAATGAGGATTAAACGCTAGTCCTTGGTTTATGTGCAAAATAATATATATATAGAGCTATTTAACAAGTCTATTCTGTGTTTGGAAAAAACAATCTACATACAGCAGTGAGCGAATGTGACTTCTCTTAGTTTCTAACCGTAAAACAAACAGCCTCCTACAGATGGGACCTTGCTCGGCCCTAGGGAACACAGCAGGAACAGGGGCATGGAGCTAGATTAGAGCCCAAAGAGCACGGAACTGTTTTGAGGGAACAGCCTGAGAGAGGAAAGGAAAAAGCATGACGGGAACAGGAACTTTTTCTGTTCTTGGCTCCAGCTGTTGGGCTGAGCTAGGGAATGCCTTATTAAACAGCTGAAGCTCCAGAAATTTGCAGCCATTATCCTAGTGTGAGGCAAAAGTTACACATGCACTTCTGCCTGTCTAGGATTCTTTCTTCATTCAGGAAATATTTAGTAGATTTAAGATTCCCAAAACAAATTCTTTTTCTAGGTGTTACTAAAAAAATATCCACATAGCTTGCTTAGCTTCGGTTGGAATTGATAAATAGATGCAATTCCTAAAGAAAAGTCCACGCTTTATCGACTATAAAGTTGCTTCTCTCATTGCTACTTAGTACAAAAGAAAGGAAGCAAAAGCCCTTCTTCAAAATCCTTTGGTTTGAAGGAATTTTTGGCATTTATCTGTTAGTACAAAAACAATTGTCCTGCTCCCCCTCTCAGTACATTCCTGCTTTTCGGCAGCATTGCTCTTTTCATTTAACCAGTGCCTACTCCAAGTACCTCTAATTGTGAAATTAGGCTAGGAATACACAGCAAGTCAAGGAACACTTCTGCTTTTGACAAATCCACTACACTTAAGCAATATCAGTTTCCCCCACTCTATTCTTCAACTAAGCTTCCTAATTATAGCAGTCTTATCACAGGATTTCAACATACGATAGCAGAGGTGCTGCACTGCATGCTGAATTTGAAGTCGAGATAGCCACGGAACTGCTGTTAAACACACCAAAGGCACACGTGTGGTAATAGCAGACTGTCGTTTCTCAGCCCTGACACAGTGTGCACCAAGTTGCTTGTATAAAGAAGCCACAGCGCTATCTTCCAAATTGGCCCAAGTGATGCTGAGCTCTCATAAACCAGCCAAGGAAGGGCTACAAATGCCTCTCGCCAGGCAGTCTTGGTTCACCCACTTCTATTCCCAAACAGGCCCTGTCAGTTGACCTCCAGGCAATTTTTGTGAGTGTAGCCAGAAGAGTGATGTGAAGGTATGATGCTCGATTTATTTTTTTTTAATATATGTAACTCCTCTGACAGGCATTTATTTTCCAATGTAAGATTCCCAGGGATGTAGCACTGTTCCAAACACAAATGACATGATGCCAGGGCAACAGAGTAAGGAAGAAAGTGTGTTTTTCTCTTGACCCGAATCCCAGGCTCCTTCTCCTAGCCAGAGCACTGTGCCTACAAACCACCGCGGATTTTCCACCACTTGAGTTGTAAGTCACACAAATGTGTGGAACAATTAACTTTGCTTAAGATGCAACACTTTTTCTTCAAAAGCAAGCACTGGGGTTCCTAACTTATGAGTCTTGCATAGCTGAGATCTTTTTCAGTAGATGTCACCTACTGCAGCTGTAGCTTGGCACTTCTAGTAACACGCTGCTCAAGCGTTGCCTTTACTGATGTTTCTCCACTCACGCATTGTGCAAAAAGTCACAGATCAATCTCGGGATAACAACAGATCCTTAGGAACTCAAAACCAAGTATTTTTTTTCCATAGGTTTGCTATGTATAGATGACATGAGTTCTCTTTGGAAGGCTTTAGAATTTACATACGTAACACTCCTTTTCAAAGCATAAATTTAAATATGTTTACATAACAGATTAAACTGTTTTCTAAATCAGATAAAAACTGAGTCCAAGACCCATTATATGCTTCTGAATTTGATGAACGTTCATATTCATGATATTGTTTTCTCCCATGCAACAGTTCTTATCCCATGTTCCTAATAGAAGGACATGATTTACTTCTATACGTGTCAAACTTCCTAATCTGGCAAAGCAGAACACGGCTGAAAGACGACCGATATTCTCTACAGGTTACACAAAATTAAGCTTTCTTTTCTTACCAAGACAAAAATCTGTTATTCCACAAACAAATTGTTCTTGTTAGGAAGACCACAGAGCTTCCCCCTTGAGCCCAGTCTGTATTAACAAGTGTCCTTTTTAAACCTAGCGAGGCTGTTTTGCTTCACATTATATTATGAAAAGATTATCCCAAAATCTTACTTCCCTGGTGGATGAGATCTGTTTTCTAATTTCCAGTCTGAATATACTTCTTGCCAAGATACACACATTTCTTCTTGTCCCAGTGCTGTCTTCAAACTAACACAGAAAATAGTTATACTCACTCAAATCTTTATAAACCCCTCATGTACTTAGAGAAAGCAATTATATCCTCTCTCAGACTTCACTTTACTGGCATAAACCAACCAACCGTGCATGGTCCTCTTGCAAGACAGACTCAGGTCTTTCTTGGCCATTTCCATAGTCCTCTTCTGCACCTGCTCCACTTTACACTCATCTTTCTTGAACGTGGTCTACCAGAGTAGTTCAGTGTTACACACAGGGATATATATATAGTGGGGCTGCCTTACACACGAGCAGCATTAACACTTCCCCGTGCCTACTTCAAGTACCTCTTCACCTCACAGATTTTATGACTACATTTTTCAGATCTGCAGGGTAGTAGTGAAAAGACATCCTTCAATTTTACTGGTTAATTTACTCAAGTCTTTCTGTTCATCCATCATTTTCAAGAGATGAGCACCCGGTTTAGGGCAAAATTCACATCCATCCAGAAGTGCACAACCATGCATCTTGTGCTAGGAAATTTCAGTCCACTTTCTTCCACTCAAATCCTACAGGTCATCCAGGTCTTTCTGTAGGACACTCTGTTCCTTATCTATACTGACAACACCTCCCAGCTTTGTGTCAGTGGCAAATTTTACTGCACGCTCCTACTTTTGGTGCCAAGTTCATTTAGTGAATATGTTAAAGTCAGGAGAAGACCAATTCTTAAGACAACTATCTTTCTTAAGGCACAGCACATCCCTGCGAGCGCAAAATGAGGTGACCTCCCTTTAACACGCTCCTTATTCACCTCACTATTCTTCTACATTTTATCAGTATTTTAATAAATAATTTCCAATGTATTGCTGGAGCAAGCATCATTCTATGGCCTAGACAAATTAAATCTAGTGTAGTTTTCTTGTCTAAAACCAAAACTCAACAACTTTATGAAAGACAAAACAGATCCCACTACAGGTGTTCACGATGCCCATATGTCTAAGTCTTGCCTATTGATTTTAAATATACACACCCCCACACCCCCCCCAGCAGCAACCCTTCCTCATTGCCCTCCTGATGATGAGTCAGAGCTCCCATGACCTCCAGACACTGGGACATTAGGACTAAGGTTATTTCAGAGGATTGCAGTTATGTCATGTCATACAGCATTCATTCTTTTTCCAAATGTGCTACAATCCACATCCAGCTGTGGATGACTGAAAAGCAGTCCAATGAAAATGAGAAAGCATTAACAGCAGCGGTCCAAGGGGTACTGTCAGCCTCAGCAGGGTAATGCCTGCAACTCCCATGACACAGTCGTATTGGAAGCCAAAAATCAGTATTTATTTAGTTTGCCTTAGGAGAAAAGGGAAATTGAGTTGAAATATATGGACTGCCATAAAGGTAACCACATCGTTTGTGTATAATAAACAAAAAGAGAGGCAATGCTTGTCCCTGTAGGGTATGAGGATGTAGATATGCTGAGAAACTTCAGTCAAAGAAGACTGAACGGTGGAACGGAACTGGATAGGTCAAAAAAAGTGACTTTGTTCCATCACAGCCTCTATGCCACAGCTTCCAGCTTGAGCCAAAAACTAGGACACGAAAGAGTGTGCCTGCTGACTGTGGTGGCCTTTCAACCAGGAACCTAGAGAACTGCTGCAGCATAGGAAATAACCTAGTAATAACCAAAATCGAACAATTCAGCACAAAAGAAATTTTTTTCTTCACTTAAAGGCACTAGGAATTAGGCTAGTAGACAGATATGTCAACAATCTGCTCTAAGCACCGGTCGCGTTCACAAACTCATGAACATACTAGTAACTTATCATAAAAAGGAGGAAATCTGTAAGAGAAAAAGCAGTAATGATCTTGCCTGGAGAGCAGCACATCAGCTCAGGTGTGCCAACAGTAGGAAACAGTAACTTTTACTGTATCTTCTATTCAGAGCAAAACCCCAGCATCTCTAATGCTGGTTCCATTTGCCCTTTATGTAATTAAGTCAGCTTCTCACAGTGTTTCTTTGAGCTCAAGTACCCTTACCTACTCTTCAGGTTACTTCCCATTTCCCAGATGGTCAGCCTCCAGAAAACATCTTCTGCACCTCAGCCCCTTCTTGGTTAAATCCATTCTGATGGCTCATTAGCAGAATAATTTATCAAGTGTTGCAAGACTAGCTGTTACAAATTTGTCTTCTATGTAAATCAGGTTCCACGCAACTAGGATGGAATTCCAGCCTTTTCAAATGCATTTTAATGTGAAATGCTGACATGAAGTCTTAAGTTCATTTGATTATTTTTTCTGTTTATGTTATTAGTAATCAGTTTTTCTGGCACTCCTTGCTGTTCCAGTTCAATCACTCCGTTGAATTACTTGAACTTCTGCTGAACTGCACCAAAAAAAGGAAAATTAACTAATGCCTCATTTGGTCTTATGACCAGAAAACTTGTGTTTTCATTCCCTCTTTAACCTTTGACCATCTATTTCTCTCCTTAATTTGTGCGTTATATACCTGATAGTTTTAAATTTTTTTCTTTTATTCATGAAAAAAGAATCTGCTCTGATGGCTTATCTATTAATTCATTATTATTTATTAATTTATCTTTATTCTATTAATTCTCTATTAATTTTTATCACTGCTGAATTTATTCAAGATTATCATTAATAAGCACACACTTACAATCACTTCTTAATAGTTAATTATACATGCATGTTATTTGACTTACTCTATTCTCTTTACCAGAAGTGCATGATTGTTTTCACAGAAAAAGTGTTGACTCTGCTAAGAGAGAAAACAAGCTTACAAAAGAGTGAAATAGCTGATTCTGTAAAAGCTCATTTGCTAGTTTATGACTTTAATAAAGTCCTCCACTTTTCATATTGTGATAATGGATTTGAAGTTTTATGCTGCTGGGGTTTTTGTTGTTTGGTGTTTTGTTGGGGTTTGTTTTGAAACACCTGAGCACATGATAACACATTTTTAAAATACACATAGGCCATAATAAAATATGCTCCAACTACAGGCAAAAGAAATTAAATGAAAGAGGAAGATTTCATTAATACAATTAATGAGGACAAGTATTCCAACTATGGCTCACATTTGACATCAACAGCGTCCATTTGTGCAAAGATTAAATTCATGGATGTCAATCCATACATACATATGCTCAGTGTCAACCCCAAGAGGATCCAGGTCCCTTGTCTTGAATAGTTGTTTTATATTTGTTCATTAAATCCCAGTAAAAGCACCACACATCACCTTCATTTAGTAACACAGGTGCACTAACCCAGTGACTATGATCTTTCTTTTCATTCACATGGTGAACTATAGACTTGGTACATAAGTACAGGCTTCTAGATCTGTTGCCCATGTTGATGGCCACACAGACGCAGGGTTCCTGGTGTTTGGTGGCCAGCAGGTCTCAATTTCTCCTGAGTTAATAAAAATTGATGCATTCGGTATCATAACCCTCATGCTACAGACTTCCTGTTTTCCTGCAGCAATATTCATTATCTCCCAGCATCAACACCACTGAAACTAAGGACAACTTTTACTTCTGTTGACTTGAACTAGTATCAACTTTCTGTTGATAAGAAAGAAACCAGGATCAAGACCAGATAATACAAGTGGCACATTAATATGGACTTCTGTGAAATAAGCCCTGCCTTTCTCCAGATGGTAACACTCAGATGCTCAGACACAAAAGATCCTGTCCTTGGGTTCTCTCTACAACATCCTACTTCACTACACCCGATATCCATTTTACCTTTTTTTTTAAATAGGCAACAAATTTAATCACTGTCAAGAACATTTAACACTGTATTTCTAGTTCTTTCATATAAAAGAGCAGGGAAAGGGTCATTTCAGGTTATGTGACTTCACCATGGGCATATGGCAGTGAACCCACAGCAGAAACATAAAATCCCCCTCTCCTCTAAAGCAGATGGCATGCTGATCAAGGAAGATAAAATCTAATGCTGGCTGCACTACTATTGCTGCTATTAACTATTGAATCAAAACCAGCATAAAGTAGTAAACACAGAAAAATAAACAAGGCAGGGGAGGTGAAGGTGGAGGAAGACAACAAGGAAAAAACACAGTCAAAAAAAAAGTCACGTAAGACAACCTATTGCAGTAGAAACAGCCTCTTTTCAGCTACATTTAAGATTGAAAACCTAGGAATGGCAGTGGGAAAGGAACGGCAGTGGCCCTCATCCTGTTTTAGAGGACATTCCCCTAGTTTGAGATACTGGCCCAGTTCCCTTTGCTCCTGTGATTGCACTGCACTGGGCACCTGCCAGGGGCTAAATATCCCGGCTGCTTAGATAATGATGTATTTATGATTCTGTCAAGAATTCTCAGTCAAAGCTTATTTCTCGACTGTAAAATGCATAAGGAATCAGAAGAGAAAGTTCTCTGAAAAATGCCACTTTGAAACAGAGCCACCACTTCTGAAAATCTGTAAGGCCAGTAGTTTCCCTTTCAGTTGATACACTCAGTAATGAATTTTAATGCCAGGAAAAGGAGACAAGGGGGGGTTTTTCCCCCTGAATCAGAGCAGGACCTGACTAGTGTGTATAACTTGCTTTCTAATAGAAAATTCAAAAAACAACTTTAAGAAATGGATCAAAATGCAGTAGTACATAAGATTTTTCATGCTTGTGACAGTATGCACCCTAATACACCACACAAGTTTTCTTCTGTATCTTATTATTAACACTTTTTCTTCAACACATATACCACTAGGCCAGCTAATTCATGCTGAACCAATAAATAAAACTTATGGATCAACACTCTGAAATCTAATTGTTCAGCTGTAACCAATTATCAGACAAAATATATTGCACTTAACCTTCCTTTACTGATAAAACTTTCCATTGATTTTAGATCAGGAGCAGAATAGTCCAAAATATCATATTTAGACTATTTCACAATCTGCTAGAAATACGTGTATTTTTTTGCTTTTAAAGCTGTACTTCGTAAACTCTACAACTAAGAGCTTCAACAATAAATTTCATGCAGACTTTTAGGCCCTACCATTGAAAGTGCTTTCAAGCTTGGTTAGCTTTATGCATGCAAGTAGTCCTTATTTATACCTCAAACAGAACTATTCCCGCATTTGAAATTACATGTATGTACATGCAGATGTGTTTGAAAAATAAGGGGTTTAGTCTTGCAGGGTTATTTACTCAGAAGCAACTATTCACGTCTCTTGTGGCCAGCATCTTAAGTACTGTCAAGTTTCATAAACTCTTGAAATCAGGAGCCCCTGTTCTCAGCATAATGAAATCTAAGCTGCAGCTTTACCACCTTTCAAGGTCTGCCTGCCTGCAGATATTCTTTCTTACATACTTATAGCTGTGAGGTGACATTCAGCTCTTGTTAAAAAACGAAGAAAAAAAAAAACCAAAAAAACCAGTTTTGCAATTCCAGTACAAACTCTGGAGCGAGTGACATGGACCTCCTGTTGTCCTTGGTGGGTGCCAGTAGACAACAGGGCTTCCACACCAAACCCAAGTCCTCCAGTTCGGGGTGCAGGCTCCTGCCCTCTCCCTTGATTGTCCTCTTCTGCATTTTAACATAATGGACAGGCAGAAGATTAACCTGGCAGGCAGATCAGCATTTAGATGGCTTTAACTGTTGTGGAACCACAGGCTAACAATTATATTCATTTATTCTCCCAGCTGTCTTCCAAGGAGTGGTGAGGTCACAGGATGACACTACAGAAGGCACCACAAAGGAGTTCAAAGCAAAAGTCTTGCTGCAGTCTTGGGAAAGTTTTTGCAGACATCTTCTAAATCCCTCACAGAATGCCTTTTTATTTGAAGTGACTTATTCACCCTCCCCAGCTCCTCCAACCATTCCTGCTGCTTCTGGGCTAAATCTGATGGGTAGACAATCATGTTGAAATGTTGCACCCATGGAATTTTCTGTCCCAGAGAATTAGTGCCTGCAGAGTTTTTCTCCTATAACAGGTCTCTTCCACATTAGAACACAGACATAACACATAATTTGTGTGTTACACCTCCAAAGCACAGTATGATATATTCACCTACAATTAGACAGCACTGAGAAGAATAGATTTAGAACACTTACTTCGTACTTCCCTCAAGAGACTATGGGGACGTGACTTTGCTGTTGATGACCTTGCTTTCCTGGGGACTAAGTCACTTGGTGCTCACTGCCTATCCTCAAACTTTGCCCGTGCCAGCTTGTAATAAACAGTAACCTCCTCTATTCTCTTCTGCAGGAGACCTTTTGATCTTTATCACCATAGCCATGCAGTAAGACAGGGGGCCAACAACAGCCGGTTTTCAGAAGGCCACCATGTTACCTTCCTTGCTTGATTCCCCCACGGCCCTTTTTTGTTACATCTTGTGAAATTAAACCCATCGCAGCGAGCTGTTGTATGATAGTCACAAACGGGTACTTCCCAGCAATTTCTAAGTTCCTGGTTTTTCGCATGCTCCTTTTTATATAGCTAGATACACATATATGTGTACGTAGATATACACACAAACGAGGACACCCATATATAGCCACACATATTTATGTGCACACACACACAGAGGCCTGTTTCAATGTCTTGTAGAAGACAAAAGCAAACTGGTTTGATTCTAAAACTTGCAAGGGAAGCCTTGCAAGGTAGAATGGAAAGATCTCTCTCAGGTAAGCTACCTGTTCCATCACAGTACAGAAAATGTAATTTGATAAAACCTTTGTGGAAAACCTGACGTGATCTTTAGCTTAGGCCAAAGGTCCAGGACTTTCAATTTTTATCTCCAACAGATTCATTAATCCTTGTGATCATGGATTAAGCGTCCACTTATGACCCTCTACGTAAGCCTTCAAAAATCCTAGAAAAAATAGCATTATACAATCATTCTTCTTCACTTAACAGGCCCTTTGTGTTAAGCCTTTGAATCTTTCTTTTGGGACTCTGCAGAACTTTACACTTGACTGGAAGGATGGGAAGGAGAACTTACACCAACTGAACACAGCCATACTCCCCTTTAGCAGGCTACATCACAGTATAATTTTTTTTTTTTAATTGCAACCATTACAGTATGTTTTTAATGAGTAACTAATATTTTACTCTATTACATTATCAGTTAACGTATCACATGATGCAAAAAATAAGCTTTTAATTAGCTTTAAAATAGAAAAGAAAAACAAAAGAGGACGTGTAACTTCCTTATTTTACCTTTATTTTTTTCTTTTTTTCAGTACTCAGAAATGGAACTGACAATCATGATCAAAAACTCACGAAAAATGCTGCTATCATTTCCTCAAGGGAATCAGAACTGAATTTCTGATTCTAACATATGTATTGAACATAGGTAGCCAAGTTAAACCAAGTTTGGGAGAAGAATACAAATTGCTTTTTTTCAGGTCAGCCTCTGGCCCATACTTTATCTACAAACATCAGAGAGAAAAACAACATAATAAAAACCCATGAAAGCCTTTTTTGCTATAAACCAGATTAAGTTATGATTACTTTTGGGATGATGAAGAATGTGTCTAGCCTGTCTCTTAAATCTACATTCAAACTGTTTCAAAGTTAATTAAGACATGAGTAACTGTTTAGAAATCTCTAGAATAATAAAATATGACAACTTATAGCACAAAAGCAGCCCTTAAAGAAAAGAGCAGGAAGTATTTCACTTCGCTACAAGTAACAGCTGAGTATGTTTTATGATCACCGTAACAACTAGCATGCCCTTGAGACTGTGCAATTCTGCATTTCTAATATAATTTGTAGGGGAAAAATTAGGACAAAATGCACAAACATTTCAAGTACAGTCTCAGTATTTTAAAATTTTATGAAGTATAAGGACTAGGTTAATATGGAATGAGTCATGTTTTTAAGAGCAGCAGTAACACAAACCCGTATTTTAAATCATAACTGAAACTATATCCAACTGATACAAAATAAAAAGAAATCAGTGTAGCTTTTTGTTGGAAAAAGATCAACAACAACAATGAAAATCTAGCAATAATAGAAAAGTCTGAAAGTACTGCTTGTTTCACTTGTGGGAAGTTAAAATACCAGGCTAAGTGACCAGGTAAAAACAATGCCTCCTCACTCAACAAATCCACTCCCCGCAGATGAAATTCATCCCAAATCAATATGCACTTTACACACATCAGCTCTGACCCTAAACATCAGGCTATTAAGTGACAGATATACTTAGTGCAGATCTTCTGATTTCAGAGTTATGTATGCTTTACTTAGAGCCAGATATACGCTGCAATACTTTTCACTCCATGATACCTTCAAGAGTCAAACAGAATTACATCCTACATTTCAAAGTAAAGCAGTTACAACCAAGCAAATGCTCTTGGAGTGTTATTTTGCTCACAGGGCAAAGACAGTGGAGTTGCAAAGGTACAAGTGACCTATAATTTATTTACATATTCTTTAGATCTGTGCCCGCATGCAAACAAAAGGAACCCGGCTCAGCTCTCATATCCCAAACTCAGTTTTCAAAGGTTGTGGTTAAAAATACTATGCCTTTAAACTTCAGTACTGAGCACAGTGATCTACAAATGCTTGAAATACAAAACTCAGGCTGGCACTTTATGCCTTTATTTTTTTTAAGGCTAACGCTGCAATTAACATTCTTGTACACCTCAACTGTGACAAGATACCAAAACTGCTAAAAAAAGATTATTCGATCAAAACTGAAGCAGCAAGTTCCAGTCCTTCTCTTCAGACCTCATCTCTGCTTTCCATCTGCGCAACTATCAGGAAGCATAAATAAACCATGAAGACAGACTGCAAATACAAACTTCCAACAGTCTATAACATTGAGTCATATTCAAGAGACAGAAGATCGCATCAACCAAGCTCCTTTCTATAGGAGCTCAGATTTTAGCTTCACCAGTCTTATGCTGCCAAATGTGCTGAAGCAGAATACCCCTGGCACTGTGCAGGTTTGTTACAGGAGGAGCTGTTAGAAGTGAAACAACCTGCAGAGAGCACCCAAGTGGGGGCAATAGAGCACTCTGCTGGGCTACTGCTTGCCCCGCACCGCTTTTGGCCAAAAGAGGAAGCACAACGCAGCTACCAACAGGATGAGCTGTGTTACTGTCAAGTCACACTTCTCGCTTCAAAATCAACATGCTGCCCTACTTTCCACAGGGGAAAATCCAAATACACTTCTAATATTTTTAGCAAACCTCCCCTAGATGTTTTCTAAACCATCTTACTGAAAGGTAGTCATTCTAAGAGTACTGTTTGCGATGCAAGACTGCTGGGCAGGCTGGCTGCAGGAAGGAGCCACACCACCTTTACTCAGTTTAACAGGTACTTACCATTGGTAGTGCATTGATATACGGAAGTTTTCCTTTCAGGTGCCTCTTGCCACAGAAGGGTGATGCTGAGAAGGAAACAAGGAGACAAAATAGGAAACATTAATAGTTATTATTTTGAAAACGGTGGTGTTAACAGAATAAAAAGTTAGCAGGTCTGGGCCTTCAAGGCTCCTGCAGCCTACTCTGTTCCAGGAGCTGTGTGTTCACCCCTGAATTTGTGCACGGCCCAGAGCAGCAGTGCTGAGGCACAGGAGAGCACGCAGAGCTGGGGTTTTGCATATATCCTGTCGCTACCCACATCACACAAACTGCTCCTTTGGGGAGCCCAGAACACAAGCCTTTGAACAAATAAGCCTGTTGAATGAATACTTCTACCATCAGACCTCTAGACTGTTGCACCCATTCAGCAGGAGCACACACAAATCAACCTGTGGATAAAAATCCTGAGTTCTGGCCTTAGCTCTGGAGAGCCTTAGCTCACCAGAAAACGCTTCAGGAAGTCAACTAGGCAAAGTAGACAGCTTACAGAATCTTCTGCCCATGCCAAATTCCTTCTGGAAATAAACCTCCGCTACCAACTTCTAAACACCCTGAAAAGCCCCAAACAGAACCCAACATTCCAGTGGTTTGACTTCCAAAATGGTTACATCCACTGTGAAGCAGTAAAGAAAGAAAAAAACACCCAAACACACAAAACAAACACAACACGGAAAAAAAGAAACAACCAACCAAAACAACAACAACACAACAACCAAAAAAACCCAACTGACCAAAAAAACCCCCAAATCTGTTTTTCCTACTACATATCTGGTACTAAATAATTCCCTTTATGTACACAGATGTGCCTGTACATCTGGAGAGTTACCACCTCCTGGGGTAATGAAAAAAATCCAGCTCATGCTAGGTGCTGCTGCTATCTGACAACATGTACATACTAGAAATGTTTCTAGTGTGATATTCAAGAGAAATCTTTCCCACCTTCCAAAACCAAATAACAACATAATCCAAGAAAAATCCATGCTCTCTTACATTTTAGTCATTTTCTGCACATACCAATAATAATTTTATGCATCTAACAATAAAATAGCCAAGTATAAGCAAACACATTTTGATGTCCAGACAGGTTAACTCCATCCACTCTAACATCCATTTTTATTCAGTACTGATGAATCATTTTTATTCACACTAGTATTTCTGAGTTGGTGGCCTTCATACAAATACTTGCCAGACTACTTTTCTTTAGAAAATCATCTAATCACTCCCTCAAAGAGGGACAGATGGACATGGCTGACTAATAAAAGTATCATCAGACTATTTTTAGGTTAAACTATTTACAAAACACCCGCAAACTGTGTTCAAAACCTCTTACTGTAAGGAAAGAATAACCATGGTTTTCAGGGCTCACGATCAACACAAAGCTCTTGCATGCAATTTTAAAGCTCAAGCAGTAGGAAATGGTTTTACTATAAAGACATTTTTGGATCCAGTCATAAAAAAAATATAATTGCTGCAGCAGCCAGGCTTGTTTTACTCCAAGAAGATCCCACCACACCATTAAGGCAGGCAGAAATTTAACCTTCCCAGTGCAAGAGAGAGGTGATGCAGAGGATGCTGAAGAACGCAGGAATGCTGGGAATTGAAATAATTTGCTAACATCCTTGTTCCCTTGCTCAGTTGTACCGTACCAAAGAAATTATGTAAATAGCAGAGGAAAACTCCACTTTCTCAAGTCACATGGTTTCCTATGTGGAGCCAGAGTTGCAGACCAGCAGAGAAGAGAGAGCTTTATCACCTCGCTGAACAGACCCTAAACCGAACAAAACACCAACCAAACAATATTCTTTTGAGAACAGCCTAAATCATTAAAAAAGCTGCGCGCAGAGGAGGGCTCTCTTACCCCATTCCAAGTGTGATGCTTGGTTTGGGTTATTTCATTTGGGAAGGAACATGGCAAACATAAATAAAAGGATGATTGCACAAACATAAAACATTTTCTTCCACAAAAAAAAGGCTTTCTTCAGCATACACTGCCCGAACTGTCCCCTTCCAACACCTCTTTGCCCTTGTGCAATCTTCTGAGTGCAGTACTTATCGTCAAAGCCAGAGAGGGAAACCTTTCCATCTGATCCATGGAAGAGGCTTCTTGTCCTTCGTTTTATATCTGAACAGGGCAGTGACACGGAAAAAAGCTGGAATCAAAGACTCAAGAGAGCAGAGAATGAGAAAAGAAAGGGTTCACTGACTCTGCTTCATTCCTCACTCGTGTTAATTGGTTGTAGGCTCCAGTTTTAAATAAGGGCGCTTGAAATGACACGTAAACACTGAGAACACTCTGATGTCCTTCTTCAGAATCAAGTACTGAGGACAAACGCCTCATCAGCAGCTTTTCTCTTTCCAAATTTATCCTATTGAACTTTGTCATTTTGGCATATGCCCTGAAACAATGCAATGGACAGCTATAACTTACTGATTTTAGACTTGTTACGGCGATTTGAACAGGTGACCACGTGTAGTAAGTAGCTACACTATGCGACACTTAAAAATAACCCACCAGATGCCCTTGAAGTTGATAAAGCACCTGGGGGATGCACAGTAGCTTGTGAGTTTGGATCCTTCACTTCCAAGAGGGGCTGAAGGGTTGACCACTAGTGACTAATGGCTTCAGCATCAACTGAGGCTTCTCTCAAAAAGTATTAAGATTTTGCTGCACGTACAGTGACCTGCTTTCAACCAGCACTCACCAGCTTTGACCACATCAGGCCTTCTTGCACAAGAATGACAAACCTGATGCCTGTGTTCCCCATGACACCGCACCCAAGCAACTCAGTAGAACACCCAACATCATCTCCTTGGGAAGGTGATCCCTCTGGGGTGCACACAGCAGCAGCACCTGAAGACATAAACTCCTGAGACCTGCCTGCACACAGAGGTGGAACAAGGTCCAGGCAAACAGGTTGCACGAGACAGGAAGTTCCCATCTGCAGGGCCTAAACTAGCACACCAAACCAGCTACCAAAAAAAAGCAAATACCACCCCATGCTGGTACCACAGATTGGGCTGCTGTTACTGACCCAGTAATAGTCATGTGGTACAAAGACAAAGCTACGGATAAAACCACTCGTGGCACTGCACAGTGACAAATCAGATTATAAGCACGTAGTGCAGCTACACTAACGTTATTCCCTACCTGTTTCCAAAGATCATCAGTTCAAAACGTGGATTTCTTTCAAAGCTATTTATGAAAGCGTTTAAACATGTTCTTCTAGAAATGCCATCATTTCTGCTATTTTCTCCTACCCACCCATTACACAAGGAATTACACTGGGTTCATGCTACGGCTAAAACAATGTTTTCTGCGTGAGCTTTGAATCACTTCTGTTCCTCATCTGAACTTGTGCACTCACTGTATTCTTCTAATCCTCTTAGGATCACACTCTTTATACTACTTTCTGAGATTTATTTGGTGCTATCTGAGCTTTAACAACAAATTCAGTCATTAGATGTTGTTCTTCGTGAATTACAAAAGCCGTCTAAGGACACAGTATCTTTTCCTCTTAAATTCTCCTTTAGTACCCTGCTTTTATCTGGATTCAGTATTTGGAAAGAGTGTCCCAATCAACACAGAATTAAAAATAACTAAATCCTGGATATTCCCCTCAGTAACTAGGCTGCAAAAACCATCAGACAATAGTTTTAAAAGCCTAAATTGAAAACTAATCACTCCATTGAATCCTTCCTTTCATTTGGTTAATAGGCACATACAAAACTAGTGGTGATTCTACCACTGCTGTGCTTGGAATATAAACAGAGGAAAGCAAAGTTATTTCTTTTAATCACAGTTCCACAGCAATGTATGGCTATTTTTTTTTAAACAATTCATCACTTCTACAATAATATCTGCTTTTCAGGTCTAACAGAGCAGCTGCACTGAGACAAACACCAATCCAAGAAACTCAAGAGAAACAAATACCTGTGAGGCGGGGGGGGGGGGGAAGAAGGAGGAAATCAGGACTGCACACAAGACAGCATTAAAACCCATCATTATCTGCAACTAGCTGGTAGCAACAGGGTTCCTAGTGACAAAGCAACACACACAAACTGCATCGGCACTTCACTCGAGGAGCACAGCAGCAACACAGCACTGGAGTGTGCTCTGATGGAGGGGGCAGCACCAGGGTATTCTACAAGAAGCATTAATAGGGAACACTCAAAGCACCTGAGATCTGCCCTGAGACAAACCCACCTATACCCCTGAACTCTATCTGAAAGGGCTTTTTTATGTCAGTTGAGACATTTCCTGACCTTTGTTCTATCTTTAGGCCTTTATTATGTCAGAAATGCAGAAAAACTTGACAAAAGCAGATGTTCCGCATGTTTTAAGGAAGAAATGCTTAACATGTATAGTCATATCATATAAAACTTGCACAAATTTTCGCACTTCAGAAATACTCTTTCATACACCAAGCACCTGTATGTCTACAGATGTATGTGAACCATTTAAAGTAAACAGGCTATCCGGGGGGATAAAGAGAAAGACCTGGGTGAGCAGATAACACTATTCTGGGAAAAAAGATCACCTGGGATATAGGAATACCTCATCAGAAGTGCACAGCAACAGGATTCACTGTGCAGTGAGAAACATAGGAAAATTCAGACCAGAGCAAAAGAATATTGTAGCAGCCATGTACAAGTTTAAACACCAGTTTCTATAAAAGTAAAAAATTGAGGCAATCACAGAAAATAGCCTATAGCCCTCTGAAAGTAAAGGAAGCTAGAGAAGAAGCCATCTTAGACAGCTCTATTAAACACACATAATGCACCAGTGTAATCTCACCAGTACCAATCGGCTGGTACCACTGGGGAAGGTGGGGGGTGAGCTGCGCTGCAGCATCATTTCACTTACAAGGCATTCAAATGAAACTCATTAGCAACTAACCCAATTCACAAAAACTGCAAGTTAAAAGATCCTAGAAAATGAAGTTAAATTCACTCTAGACTGGGAAAACATATGAACAGTTATTAGTCAAAGCACTGAGTGCTATGTGAAGGGACTATGGCCTCGAGAGTAGTCACAAAACCCCAACTTCACCAACAGCTACATCTAGGATGGGGGCCCACCTGGGTAAATTCAAGGTAGTTTCTAATTTGTGCTGCTTGCTTGTTTTCTCAAAGTGGTGGATGACATGATGACTAGTGACATATTGATAAGAATAGTAACATACTGATAATTTTTTATTATTTTTGGCGGGGGGGGGAGGATCTAGTTTTAAATTAAAAATTCATCACCACAAGATTAATCAGATAAAAGACTGAGAATAACAGTATGTCAAACTGGGCACTGTCAGAAAAGTAATCTCAACTTAGAAAGATGAAAAAACTAAATAGTTGCCTTGTGTAAAAACTAAAAAAACCCTTATATCTAGTATTTAAGGACCACTCTGTTATTCTCAGGGCATTTATTACAGATTTCAAATACATACCTAAAAACTGAACCAAGACACAAATAAAATAAAAGATGAATAAGTCCACTCAGCCAGACTGCTCAGTGACAACCAGAGCCTGCCCTTCACCACGCAGAGCCCATTAACTCAGCTGAGCTTTCCCAGCTGAACGAGGAAGGCACCTGCTTTTGGCAAGGAGGCAACCTGTTTGGAGGGAACTGAGAGCTGCAAGGTTACCAGGGCTTTTAAACTGGTCTCTTATTTGGGGATATGGAACAAAGCTCAATTGCTTCCCTGAGAAAAATCACCTTTCCCTGCTCAGGGCGCCTGCCTTGGCTGTGTTTTTAGATATTCAGAACATGATGTTCCTCTGCGTTAGGATTAATGGTGGTCTCGCAGAAGAACCAGTCAAGCAACGGCAAGCATCAGAAATTCTTACAGTGGGGGGAAAAGCACAATGGCACATGTTTCTTAAAGAGCTTAATTTATTGAATTAATTAAAATTCTGTCTCAAATGTGTCATGCATGCTTTGGGAGGTGGGATACTTGTAAAGCAGACGTAAAGATAAAGAAATCTCCAAAACCAAGAAGAGGACAGGATAATATTGTGTTACTTTCAACCCTAATGAATGCAATGACCATTCAAGCCCTGTCTGTGTTTCCCTCAAGATCACTACCATCATTCTTATTTTTTGGGCAACCAGAAGTCAAATGGGGCATTCTTTCAGAGTGAAAGCTCAATCTACATTTTTGTCAAGCCAAGCTAATGAGCTGCAGAGGACATTTAGACAATGCAGCAGTACTTGGGTTCTGCAAGACACGGTGTTTGCAGACAGTTTGACGTCAACAGGCTGAAGTCCCGCTGTGGTCACTGACCCTGAACATTGTGTACGCCCAGTGTTGAAGTTGTGGCTCCCTTCCTATCTGAGAACACGTTGGGAAGGCTGGTTGCCTTCCATCTGTCTTCTGCAGGAGCGCCTTGCAGGGTATTTGACGTCGCAGCAAAGCATCGAGTTTAAAAACAGATGTATCCCAAAATGTTCTCAAAAACCACCTTACTTGTGATATGAGGAATATAAAAATAATAGCACAGTCTGAAGAACTGGGATCCAAGAATTCTTATTATAGCCCTCAAAATTCTAAGTTACTTTCATTATTCAAAAGCAGTTAAAAATCCATAGATATGAAAACATTTTTCTGGAAACTTAAAGTCATACTGGAAGTCAAAAGCAAAGTTTGTGGTGGAGCTTGGCCTCATATACTCCAGATGTTCCAAGGATGCAGCTCCCCTAACATAAGGTGTTTATAATACATTCCAGATTCTTCCTAAAATTATTACTATTATTATTATTTGTGCAAAACCACAGAAAAACATAAGCCTCTCGCACTGACAAAAAAGGTAACAGTGACTGCCCTGACATCATCCATTAAACATATCAAGGAATAACTAAATATTTTTTCCAAAAATACTGCTCATCAAAAGCTGCTGCACTTCCGCTTACAGTCTCATTTCCCCAGGAATTTTCCAAGACTGAGTGCTAAACTGGTGCATAACTTACTAGTGCAGTAGCACCACATTTCTATAAAAATTCTATGTCTTGGTCATATTTTCACAAAAAACCTCCAGATTAAGCTCTTCTTATAACCTTTGTAAAGAAGGAGTAGTTCCAAGTTGCCCAAGAACAAGCCACACACCAGGAATATTTTTCCTTTTTCAAATCTCCACATCATACTACCACTAGATAATATCATCTATCCTACAAACCCTCCCGCCTCTGCCCTTCCCATGCTCCAATCATTTCTCTGATGGGGTAATTCTGTGGCGTTATAGGAGAGCTCTGACTCTCAAGCAGTTAAAACCCAGCTGAAGAGAGCTGCCTTGTTCATGCACTGGTTGTCCAGCCATCCCTGCTAAGAGCGCAACTTCCTCTAACACAGCAGCTACTGAATTGTGACAAATTGCACACTAGGGTATAGGAAAAAAAGTCTGTGCCTCTCATTGCCATGGCAAACTTTCTGCTTCACGAGCAGGTAAGCCATCCCTACAGCAGGGGCTAAAAACTTCGAGGGCAGAGGGACAGCACACTCAAAATTTCCCAAATAAGCTGCCTCTTGTCCTTAAGAGCTCAGAGGGTGTAGCTCACCTAAGGGCTTTGGTTTAGTTTTATTCTCAAGTCACATCCTAGCTAAAACCTACCTGCTATTTCATGGGGAGGCCTCGGTAACCCCCATCTACTCACTTCCAGTTGGGTGTTACTGCCACTTCCTTTACCCTAAAAGTTGGTAATTAATAGTCTTCTATCACTCATCTCCTGAAACATCTCACTGCAGGGTCAGAGGAGGACAGAACCAGCTCAAAGGAGGAGGAGGGAACACAGCCTTGAAAGGGAAGAAATGCATAAGCAGCACTGGCCTATAGCTCTATCACCAAAACACACCTCTGTTTCCGGGGGATACCTGGTGCCTTGGACAACAATGGGGATCCAGCACAAAAAGCTCACAGCAAACACAGAATAATGTGTTAGGTAATGTAAGTCATGCCAAAAATAACACAGACACTAACTGTATAAAATACATATATAATTCAGTTGTCTTTTCACACCATTTAGATACAAAAGCTGAGAAACTGTTTGTCTGTCACACTGACTGAACAGGGAAATAGTTCCATCAATATTAGACTTATACAGGGAATAAGAGACACCCAAACTTGTTCCAAAGAATAAGCAGCCTACAGTACAGATAACCATAGCAAAATATGTGCAGTATGGGCAAGGAGAGGATAGCATTTATTTAGAAAGTGAAGTTATTAATCAACAGCAGCATTAGAATAATCTAACCATGACACTTGTTCTTCACCTTTTCTTTCTTTCTGTTTGGTTTTTTTTTTTCCCAATAATGAGACCTAAGCATGATCAAGGAAAACAAATACATTTGATTCATCAATGACAGAATATTCAAAGGATTTGATGAGTATCAGGAAATGAAGGCACAGTGGAAAGGTCTCGCATAGAGACTGTCACTAGGCTATGACTAATTGGTTAACAACAGTGCCTTTATTCAAGTCTCTTGTAGGTAGTAAAGCACGGCGTATCTAGAAGTATACAGTTCAACTATTAAACTATGTGCCTCCCACCCTAGGTGGTCTATTCTGAAATTAAAAAAACCCCACAACTTTTCCTAAAAATGTTGTTCATTATGTGAATTTACTTTTCTATTACAGTGTACTTTCCTATTGGAGGAAATTGTTTTTCCTTACTGCAAATGGGTGCAAAATAACCTAAGCAAACTTAATTCATTGAGAAAATTAGTGAAATCATCATTTCTATTTCACTGGTAATATTTTATGTTAGATCTCCTACGATCATTGCAGCCACATAGCTCGATTTATAGCCCCTTTGAACTAATGTATTACACGTACAAAGCAACATGTAGCGGGCGTTTCTCCTACAGACAAGTGGCAGTGTGATTAGAGAACCTATTATGCTGCTTTGCAAACAGTTAAAAAGAAAAAACTGGCTAATGTTAGTTCCCCAGCACCCTGTATTTTCCTTTATACAAGATAAAAGATTTTATCCAAACAAAACTGTAAGGTGCCTGAATGAGCCCTGATGAGCGGCCACGCTGGATGAGGCCAAGGGGCTCCCCAGCCCATTACCCTCTCTCCAGCAGCGCCCCAAAGGCAGGTGACCAAAGGATGAGTTATTACAGCACCAGTACAATCTAGGCCCCTAAATAATATCCCAGCCTCTGGCTATTTTCAACTCAGATGACCTTTCAGAGCACAGTTTATTTGGTTTCTGTGTATTCAGTAATCTCAAAAGAATTATCTTTCATTAACATTTTCAGACTCATAAACATTTAGCATCTAGCCCTTCTGGTAAACAGTTTTACAGGTCTGCTCCCTGCTTGGAAAAATAATAGCTTGTGTCTTTCTTTGCAATTTTATCTATTGGCCTCTTATTAGCTTAACTTGACATTCCTGTGAGAGAAAAGGAACCTCTGACCCCTATTCACCCTCTCCATGGCTCTCCTAACTCCACAGAGCTCAGCATACCTCACTCGTGTTGTAATTTTTCCTAAACCAGCAGCTGTATGAAGCATCCACCTAGTCTCTAGACTACGTTTTGATACGACAACCACGCACTTTGCATGGAATTAACTGAAGTCACCTATGGCGTTTCCAACCTTCCTGTCCTTTCTGATCTCTCTAGTATTACGACCTTGATAGAGTGGTCAGTAATAGAAATACACTTCTGTGGTCCACTCAGATACCACCCAACCCTTCACCCCTAAAAAACAGCATTTAACACAATTTAACAAAGATGTTAATCTATAAAAGTGTTCAGCTAGGAATATGAAAAGAGGAATTAAAGATCTCAAATGGAAAATGTTAAAATAACGCCATTAAATTTCAAGGCTGTTTCTCAAAGACTATCAGCTGATGTCTGCTCATCAGAATAAACTCATACCTGCAAAAGAACTCAGTTCCTTACATGTTAGTTTTTTTAATTCGGGAAGCTATTAACATCTAAATCTTATCTCCACAGTAATCTGACTAATACTCTTCTCAATGTCTCACCTTTCCACTCTTATTTTCTCTTCTGTTCTTCAATAGAGCTACCTGTAAATGGGGTTAATAGCATCTTGTTTTCTCTGTAATGGGTATGTGCTAAAAGTAACTGTAAAAGATGTGTCAATGTTATCAAGAATGACTGGAATGCAAGCTTTCTTAAGCTCTCCTGAAGAACTGACATTAAATTCACTGTCTTCAAAAGTATCACAGAAAAAATGGGTATTGTCAAGCATCTTGTTTAACATTTTCAAAATCAACACAAAAATTGAACTAGTTCCTACCCTCTGCATTAAATGTCTGTTTAAGCTCAGTCAAAGTCTACCTGATAACTGGGAAAGCTGTTAATGGATCAGGTAACATCTCAGACCAGAAAAGACAAAGCAATTTAACAGGAGCAAAAGTCAAGGGCAAGAAAAGATCTTGGGTTTAGATAAATCTACTGAAGATGGTATAGCTGGAAACACATTTCAAATCACCAGGAAAAACTTCCCCAAAAAAAAATCAAGCAGCTGAAAAATAGCTGTGAGAAACAGCTTATACTATGGGGCTCCTGTTATTTTAAGGAAGAGCAGGAAGGACACTGGAAGGAATAATTCATCGTAAGTGTACAGCCTTTGATCTAACACGGTTTTTCCCGTTCTTTACTTTCCGATTCTTATCTTGATTGTTTCACACCAGGAATTTGAAACTGGCTGAGCTGTATATCCTGCAAATCTCACTGTTCAAACTAGAGTAGGCTGAAGACAGGATTTCATTATTTGGGAATTCCATTTACAGAATTCTGCCTCTGCAGTTGCCTGCAGCATTCTCTGCAAGTGCTGTCAGGACTTCATGAAAAGGGCGGGTTTGGGGCTTTTTTACAACTCACATTTATCAGTGTGATCTATTAGACTGATCAGAGAAAGTTAACAAAGACTGGAGTCCTCCAGTCTTGGTCTTTGGGAAAAAAAGCAAACCTAAACCAAACTTCTTTAATCTTCCAACTTGTGGAAGATAGTAAATTTAGCCACATCTCTTTTGAGATACTGTAGATAGCTACTATCACTGGAATTACTTTCTCCTTGCATGCTTGTTGCTGCTCTGATTACAAACTTACAGAAGCATCCACAGGCTACACCAATTTTCATTTTTAAAAATGAAGAGTCATGAATGTCTACAAATTAAAAACAAAAATAAAGCAGCTATGACTCCATGCTCACTTGGAATATACAGATATTTAGGTTTTCTTATTGATGAACAATTTGGAGGCCTTTACATGTTGCTACTTTCTTTTGTGATCCTGCACAACACACACTGTTAAGCAAGGAAACAACAGACAAATGCTCGGGTGAGGAATATCAAACAAACGCTTTTGTCAAGAGTACTCCACCTAGCAAAAGCATTTCCTCGCAGTGTCAGACATGTCAAATATTGGGGTCTGGTTCATCTCCAAACAGAACATTGTAGATATTATTTTAGTCACACCTAGTCAAGGGGTTTTCTTCCCTCTTTTTTTTTTTTAAGCACGCTTTTCACGTGTGCTTTTTTATCATGCTTTTTAAAGCAGGATTTTAAAATGGATGTACAATATGATGTATTTAGCACTAATAGATATGCAGAACCTACACAGCACTATGTAATAAATGCATAGAACTTGACAGCCCAATAATGATGTATCTTCCATCAGACCACTAGTAATTACAACCTAGGTTTACAAGCTGCTGCACTTCAGAAGAGACTTTACCAAATCAGATAAAACCAAGGGGGGGTGTGTGTGTATATATATATATATTTGTTCCATGACACTGTACAGCTGCAATCATTTACCAGACTTCTTGTGTCCTATCATTCTTATTACTGCCTGAGGAACAAGCAAAATCTTGGAATTATAAAAATGTCTCAAACACTAACACTTCTGACCTATTTAACACATACCAATTCTTTTTACACCAACTTTATCCAGAAATAAATCCACTTGCCTTATTCTCACAGGAATATTGCTACTACACTGATTTTGACACCTTTTCAGAGAAGTCTCATTTGACCCTCTTGGACAGTAAGTGCAGCAGGCTCTGTGTGCACAGCACAGACACACTGACTCTCCCCTCCCACAAAAAATGAAAAGGCTGCTATTTTGCTATAGATACTTGTAGGCTAAACAAGCAAAGTTTAACAGTGATTAGTACTATCTGGTTTTTTTTTATCAAGTTCAGATTCTTCCCTTTGGGCAGTTTTAACTAAATAATTTTTAATGCAATGATTCGGAAAATAACTGGGGTTTTTTTGTTCCTAATAATATCCTCCTGTAAAATATTAACAATACATATGAAAATACATTCATTTATTTTAGCCTGAATATGAAGAGTTAATTTTTTATTACTTCAGTGTGTAAAGACTTTACTACAAAACTTTTAAGTGACTTGGACAATTGCCAGTCCTCAAAATGACACATGCCAAACACAGTTACCAAATTTTGAAGATAGGGATTCCATGGACCAGCCACAGACCACCCGTGGCTCACAGGGCAAAGATGAGTGTGGATGAAGGCAGCCAGCTGCAGTGAAGTGCAAATGCTTCATGTCAGAGAAGCAACAATAGCATCAAGCGCTAGTAACAACGGATGAAAGCGCTCTCCCAAGCTTCCCATCACTGCATAAAACTCCACTATCCCAGCACACTCTGTACAACCACCAATGGTAAGATAAGGACACAGACGTGCATAAGGAAACTCAGGATATGCACATATAGGATGAGAAATGCAAATAAAGGTTTACTTCTTGGCTTGCAATTGCAACTTAAAGATTCAGCTTTTCACTTTTGTTAGTACATAACAATTGCCAATGGGGCAATGTGATTTTCCCTGTAACCCTCCACATAAACATCTCTCAAGTGATACATTTTAGGAAGAGAGATGTACTTCCAAATTATTAAAGGAAGCATTTGGATTTATTTTGATTAACAAACCAGAAGGATACTGCTGAAAATCCAAACAGTCTGCTCATGCTTAGTTACTGAAGACTTGACCTGGTGAGATCAGTTCAGCAGTCATATCCGAGGCACTCCACCCAAACCCTCCTGTGGGTTTGGTTTGTTGTCGGGTTTTGGTGGTTTGGTTTTGTTTTTAAATGAACCATTTCTCACTGCAATGAATTAACAATTATATAAATCAAGTTTAAGGGAGAGACATTTCCTAAGCCTCCCAACAGACAGCTGCAGCACTGCCCTTCTATTGCCCCATCAGCTGAATAAAATTACCAAGATTCAGACGGACTTGACTGTGGCTGTTCCAGCCTGGAGGCGAGTGGGAGTGCTCTCAACAGACCTTTCATAAAGCAAAGGCATGGCACTGCCCGAGATAAGCAGCTGAGTTATCCGCAGAGACCCAAAACGTCAGCATTGAGGCACAGTGAACTTAAAGATTCTGGTAAAGATACAAAGCACGGACACTTTCGTGGTATCGCTATTCACTATATTCAGAATTAGCAACTATGAATGTACAAATCCTACGGATACCATAGAACAAATTTCAAACGCCAATGTTTATTGTTTTAATCAACTAGAACAAAACAAATGTAAAGAATGGTGCCTAAAGAGAACTGGAGCACAGTAACTCTGGCTCCCCTCAGCTGGGTTGCAGCTCCCGCCCAGTACCACTGGTTCACTGAGAATCACGGCATGAAGGAAGCAGCAAAGGAGAAGACAAGGGAACACCACAGAAGCATCTCTGTTTGTTCTTTTTAATGAATATTTTTTCATCTTTGCCAAAAATTTCTATTAACAAAAAAAAAAAAAAAAAAAAAACCAAAACAAAAAAACCCCCACCTTTTGTTACTCTTGAATTGAAATTCTTCACCGTGTTTTGACACCACCAGAACACTGCCGCAGCATCTCTGGTATGTGCACTATTATTCTCTTAATAAAACAAGGCTTTTGCAATGAAAGTTTGTCTTGGATCGTATAATTTTAAGGTTGAGATTAAAAGACACTGGTTGATATCAACCATATCTGAAAGAAAGAGAGAAATGAAGAAATCTCTCTCACTGGTGCCCTGTTTAGCTGGCCAAATCAGAGAAGATGCATGCTGATACATGCCACATTTCCTGGGAAAGCTTGAGGGCAAAGCTGCGCTGAGTCACACGGGAGATCTTTCAGGCATAAGAAAGCCTTCAAAACTCAGGAACACAACACCAATTTACAGGAAATCACACATCACTATTTCCACTTTCCACAGAGTAACTTATGGATGGCTAGACACGAGCAAGCAAAAATAATTCGCGACCCTCTCTCTTGATGTCTTTGAAAAGTAATAACAGTCAGAGTACAACCCAGTATCAAACTATTACCAGCTTCAGAAGTTAAAGGTGGTATTTCAAACAGATCAAAACCACAGAGGCAGTCAGTGGACTCAGGAAAGCGGCACTGCGTGCACTCAGCAATGCCTCGCACCGGGAGCGCTGACCCCCGTGCTACTTCAAGGCTGAGCCCCAGGCAGCAGGCACAGCACCACTTGGACCAGGGTGTTTTCTAAAGATCTACCACCTGCTAAGATTGAAATTAAAATTTAAACTCAAATTCAATTTAAAATTTTGACGACCTATACTAAAATCTGATCTAAGTCACTATAATAATTTTAGACAAATGAAATATTCAAGCAATACATTAAGTTTTAAAGAAAGCTAAAGCACTGATGGAATTGCTGGAAATCACAGTCACAGCGCTCACAAAGAGCATTTATTAAAAGTGTTATGTGCTGAGCTTTTACAGCGACACAGAAATAATTTTTAAGACTCCAACTAGTTTGTATTCAACTAGCTTCAAACTTTCAATGCACTCTGTACGGTCAAGGATGAGAAGTTTATCTGCCAAGTACAAGATGCCAAACCCCCGCTAGTTCTAAAATGCTTAAAAGCACAATCAGCTCATTTCCCTGCTTCCAATATAGAACTTCTCCCTGTTTTAAGTGCAGAAGTTTTTGTAAATAGTCCCTCTTTATCCAGAACATTGCAACACTAAAAACAAGTGAACGTTTTGTGCATTTGATACCCACTTTCACCTAAATGCCGTTTGACACAGTAAATAAGAAAAATGCTATAACAGTTTGCAGCTTCATTAGAAGTCATGAACATGTCAATGATTTGTATAAATGAAGGCTGTTACGTGCTTTAACAAAAGCAGAGCAAAACAGCAAATCAACCTGATTAGCAATAGAAATACCAGTTTTGCAACAACTCGGTACTAGCAGCAAATCAAACATTTTTAATAGATTGAAGCAGTTATTTTCTTGACTAAATCTGATTTCTCTAAATCCAAACCAAAATTACAATCAACTACTTCGAACAATGACTTCTGCACGTTGATTGAATTGTTTTCACTTTGATCCACCTTGGGCCTAGCAGATATTTCTTCTGGTATTAAGTAGTCAAAGGTGTAAAGTAAGGCTTGAAAGACCTCCTTAAAGCAACATCTATAATAAGCCTTGACATTCAAGAGAGTCACAGAATTACTGAGGCTGCAAAAGACCTCTGAGATCATCAAGTCCAGCCTCTGACTCCACACAGCCACATCAGCTAGACCATGACAATAGGTGCCACATCCAGCCTTTCTTTAAACACTTCCAGGGACAGTGACTCCACCACCTCCCCGGGCAGCCCATTCCAGTGTCTGATCACCTTCTCTGTCAGGAAGTGCTTCCTGATACCCAGCCTAAACCTCCCCTGGCACAGCTTCAGGCCATGCCCTCTCATCCTGTCACTAGTTAGTTGCCTGGGAGAGAGCAGTTCAACACTATCAAAAGAAAAAGACTTTACAGTAGGGAAGCAAAGGCATGAAGCGAGAGGTAGTCTCTCTGATTCGGGATGCAAGTCGCTGGAAACAGATCCGAGGAATACCTGAGCAGGACGTACCCACATCCTGAGGTGGTTTGTGCTCCCTCAGAGGTAAAACAGCAAGCACCAGACAAATGATTACGGAAGTTTAACTACTCTGTTGTAACAGCCACGTGACAGATCAGGAGCTCTCAGATGTTGGTATTCTGGGAAACATAACTTCTATACTGCTGAACAAAAGAGTATCATTTATACAGTGATAGCATCTATTACAGTTATTTGTACTGTGGTGGCACTGGGGTCCCAACTGTGAGAAGAAGCCCCAATGGACCAAGCAAAGATGTAACAGTAGTTTAAGGATAAAGGCAAATTCTGCCAAGAGCCGTAACAAAAGGAGAACAAAGCCACCCCAGTGAAGTGAATGGGCAGCAAGAGGGGTAAGAGGAGGTGATGCACTGCACACAAACTCCCAGGAACTGCACGTCTAGCAAATCTGCTTCAACTTCTCAAGTCAGCCTGAAACTCTCCAAACTTTAGTAGTGAGCACTGCTGACAAACACAGGTTTAAGCTCTTTGATGTAGGGGCGGACAAGCTCTACGTGCCCAACACAGTGAGCAAGTCCAGAAGCTATAGAACCAGGAGGAGAGGGTTCCTCACAGAGGGTCCTCACTGCCCTCCTGCGAGCTGATGGCACGTCTGCCTGCCACCAATCTATTGGTTTTGCAATGACAGGGCTCACATTGGGATTTATGCTGAAAAAGAGTGAGATTCGTAATATCCTCTGTACATTCATCTTTACACTTGGGGAAATCAAATCAGCACTTGAAGAAAAAGAGCAGGCACTAAAAAATGTGCAGCACCTCTAAACTGCATTCTTGGATTCTCACGCATTGGAATTGCTATTTCCCAAATGAATTTTAACATATATCACATTGCCAAGCACCCACAATTTACAGAGGCCTAGCTTTTGCAATAGTCAATCTTGCAGCCTTATGTCCAGGGATTGATATGTGTACACGCCATGGAACACAAAGTAAGAAACACAGAGGTCAATATTTAAGCATTACCAATAACTAAAAAATGCAGTCATCGCTTCTTCAGGTTTTGTTTTGGTTTAAGTTTAGCTTTATCAATTAATTCTAATCCAGCAAACATCCAATATTTAAATAAAACACAAAACTGTACCCAGACTATAGTAATCTTCAAGTAATTACACTGTGAAAGGAGAGAGTAAGAGGGCAATTGCCACATAAAGTCACTTATCTTAATCCTACCTGCAATTAATTTTGTATTTAGTATGCATTCAAACCCAATCTTTTCATTCTTCCCTTCTATAATTCATATGCAGCAGTGCCACACGTGCTCTCACTTCGGCAGGCAAGCAAAAGTTCACTTTGGATATCATAAAATCTCAACTCATTGACAACTGACTTGTACACCTCATTCACAAATTTCTTTACAATTCCTCCTCTGTGTCCCTTCTTGGACATCAGTGAGAAACATCAATGACTAGACCAAGAGGACTGATTTTAACTACAAACAATGTCAACTACAAACAATGTCAGCAGAATAATGCAGTTGTTTCCATTTGGTCAGTAGCAAATAAGGAATCAATAACAACATAAAATATATACATTATATATATACAAAAAAAAAAAATCTCTGAAACTCCCTTCTGAATTTAGGTTTCACTGTCTTACATATTTCAGAAACGTGAAGGACTGTGAAAGATAAAAACAATCCTTAAGATACTAAGGTGCAGAAATCAATAGATTTTTCTTTTTTTTTTTTTAATATGCTAAATTGTACGATAGCAAAAACCGAGATAAATCAAATGATGCTTCATACAAGAAACAAAACAGGTTATAAATCAAGCATTAGCACACCTCCCCTGTCTTCAAAAAGAGAATATGGTGAAAAGAATGCATACCAGAGAAATTGTTTTCTAGGGGGGCATTCAGGTTCTTCTCATTACAAGTAAAAACTTTTATTAAAGGATTATCATCTCTAAGGATTGATCTCTGGGCTTCCCCTCCCTATTTTCTTAATTTATAAAGAGCTTTCTGAAAATTTGCTATGCATTATCACTGGTTGGTGATGTCAAAGGAAGAGGGCACTACCCTTTGATCAGCAGATGCAGCCCTTTTGCTACTTTTGGAAGGATTTTACTTATAGTAACTTTAAAGATCTTTAGATCATAGCACTAAAGTCTCATTTCAGATCAGTCCTGGTTTGGAGACATGAGGGATTTTCATTCTTCCAAGTCATGCCTTCTGTGAAGCAACTGAGTTCAAACACTGGAGTCCCTCAGCAGAATGCGCATGAAAGGATCCAGCAAGATGGGACTGGCATCTAATTGCCACCCACTCTGGCTCCATCAACCTGCTGTCAGATTCACTTTTATTCAGTTCAGTGCCTGAGAAATTTCCAAACAAGACAGAATGAATCTGCCAAACCCTGATGCCCATCTACACCACCAGGACACTTACTGGGCTGTCTCTAAGAATGGGACACCGTTTGGGGAAGCTAAGAAAACAACTCATTAGAGCAACAGAACAAAAATTCTTTTCTCCTAGGACAGTGTTGCCATGTAATAGAAAAAGCTATTAACCAGAAATGATTGACTGAAAACAAACACTGAACAAAATAATATCTTGCAGTTAAGAGACAAAATAAATTACCATATGCGGACAACTAGTATGTCAAGAGGGCAGAGGGCGTGCTGCCCCACGAAGATAAAGCAGCAAGACAGTTACTGACTATGACTTGATTTTAGCGATAGAAATTTAAATCAATCCAAAACTGAGGATGCAATTGCCAAAAGGAAGAAACAAACAACACAGAAAAAGAACAATCGAGACCGGAGAAAAGGATATTATCAAAGGCACCTGCTATCACAAGAACAGAATTGAGATCTTTAGAAGCCCTGAAGGACTCCTTAAGGAAAAGAAACACAAAAAGCTACAAAAAACCCCAAGAAAGTGATCATTACTGATTTATCATTTTGGCACACAGAGATGTACTGGAGATGGTAGATATGGCCAAAGGACAAAATAAAAAGGGGGTGGGGGGGTCCTGTATTCATCTTGCCTGTGCCATTCTAGATGCATTCCCTGTCTGTGCCACCAGCATCCAAACCCTGCAACCTGCTGGTTCTGCAGCTGCTGCAGCACTCTCACACTTCTCACACCTCACAGCTGCAGTGCTCCAGGAAAAGGCAGACACCAGCATGTAAACATCTGTAAGACTAATGCATCATCTTCTACAGGATTTCCACCGATTGCACTGATGATGGCCCCAGCCTCAAGACAGCATTATTTCTTCATTCAAAGAAAACACACCATATCAAAACAAAGCATGAGTTTCACTGTACTTCTCTGACCAGAGAGCTGTTTATTCCACCCTTCTCCCCATCCCACAGAAACTACAAAGGACTTTGTTTGCCTCTCTGAATGATTACGCACCCAGAATACGAGCTGATCAAACACATGGAATGCACGATTGACTGCCACAAACTACACAGAAACCTCTAAAATCTAACAGTTCCTGGAACGATTTTACTTATGGAACTGAAACATCCCACAGGAGGAAGATCCTGTTTGGCATTTGAATGCCCTACTGTCGGCATCTTGAGATGCAGTGTAAATACTGTTTTAAACCAAAGAAAATTCTATACATTGCTACTCATTTGCAAGGTGCTAAAACCAGTGAGGAGTTCTAAGGAGAGGACTTTATTTTTGTTCATTCACCCTCTGAATCTACTGACTACTTGAGTTAACACAGGAACTCCCAGAGCCTTTGGAAAAAAAAAAAGAAGAGCCCACTGGGTATGGATGGAGACAACGCTCTTTATTTAATAACCAGAAACTCTGTATGATAGACCTTTCCAGTTTTATTTTTAGCACAACTTATCTGTTGGTAGAAAAACTGTATTTTGACACTGAGAGGAATGTAATGAGAAATTTATTTTAAGCATACAGTTCTAGCAGGTCATAAAGACTGTATCATTATCCTCCTTGGACAGTAATTGGCAATAAGAATACACTTCTCTTAGTTTTTGTTTCATTGATGAATTGTGAGAGAGAAAAATGCTGTTCATCCAACAAGCTGTTTATTTAATATTCAGCTTTCCTGAACTCTTCTTATGCAAAGCACAGATGCTGATGATCAATTATTTTAGCAATCATAATTCAAGCTGAAATTTTACACTCTGTAAACACATTATCATGACCACCACATTATGCATTTGAAAAATTCCAGTTGCAGCAAGCCATACAAATGAACACGCTGCATTAGGTTTACAGCAGAGTTCTGCTCTGGCTAGACATGCTGGGGTTTTCTTGGAACAGTAATGAACAAAGCACACAAATATGCTGAGCTTTTTTCTACGCGGTCTACAAATGCACACACTCATACACTAAAAAATTCACATACTTGCTTTAAATATTATGTATAAATATTTTTCTTTTTTATTTATCTCTAACAAGAAGTTACTTCAAATATAGGATTTTGTGGTCTTAAAATTATCAGACAGAAAAGTCAAAGAGGAGCTGCTGTCATTTTTGTAGGAAAATTTCCTGTAAACTTCATCAGATTGACAAAAAGGGGAACTCAGTTTTCCTGAAGCAACTGGTAGATCTTTGGGAGTAATTCAGAACGCCCTCACACTCAGTGGGTGGCCTAAGACATCCTGAAATGTAAGTTTATAATTAAACAAAAATTGGAAAAATTCAGTTTAGGCTTTTGAGGAGAACACTTAATGCACATATAATTGGGGTCTAACACAAATAGTGCATTACATTCCACTGATAAACCGTAACTTTTCAAATCAACGTTTCCTGAAAATGCTTGACATTTAATGCTGCAAATAACAGTAAAAGGCTAAACAGGGAAAAAGTGGGCCTGTTGGTGAAGGAGGTGGCTGATTTAGTGACAGCAGATGGAAATAAAGCTGAGGATCCCATCAGGGCTTATCTGACACAACCTGCCCATGGGAGCAGATGGGCTGTGTCCAAGGGTGCAGAGAGCCAAGGCCAGTGGAGGGAAGAGCCCTTGTGTTGCCCCAGGCAGCAACCCACAGCCAGGGAGCAGCTCTGCTCAGAAGAGCCTCTGGGTCTCAGCTGGCAGCAGCCAGCAGAGTTTCATACCTGCTCGCCTTCTTCATCTTACAATGGTTTGTTTATTTTGTCCATTCGCTGCCTTTGGAGTATTCGACTGAAACCCGAACAATTTTTCAATAGTTCTTTCCTAAATTTAAGCAGCCCTGGTAGAAAGCGTGACACCATCACATCCATGTCCAGTAGGTGCTGCTGGTTGTGGATTTTGTGTTTCCAAAATACACGTTCTGTCTCCAGAGGAAGCCTTCAGCAAACTAACTGATTCCTGTGTCTATAATGAAGCCACAACTGGCACTTTTAAGGAGTGCACGCTGCATTATATACTGCATATACTATGTGCATAAAATAGTGCCACATGGCAACTGCAATGACCATCTACGCTTGTTTGCCAAAGGAGTTCCCCGAGTTTGTATTTAACTCAGATTCCTTATGTTAAAAAAAAAACCACAAAAAAACCAAGCGAATTCCCACAAATCTAAGTGACTATTTGAATTTTGCTTAATGTGTTACTTAACGCACAAAACTAAATTAATTTATTTCTGCATGCAAAAATCTGAATGCGTTGGAGAGACAGTGCATGTGCACGCACACTTGGAACTCAGCAAACTGCTACAAATTTACTGGAAAAACTGTATACTGGGCATATGTAATAGGCAATTTGTGCACACATAATTGCTGTTTCTAACCCAAACCAAATCTATCCAAGAAACATGTTCATATCAACACATTATTATATATATGTGTGTATAGATACACACACACACGTGCTCTTAAATATTTTATCGAAGCACATTTCAAAAGCATGAAAACCAAAGCAAACTGGGGACGTGAAGAGCCTGGTTTCATTTCCCCTAGATGCAAGGCAAACTAAGCACGTGGACCCAAACTGCGACCAGTGTTTGTGTGTCCCCCGAGCTGTCTTCTGGGAAACAGAACAGCAACCACAAAGAGAAAGTTAAACCATGAGCATCTAGAGGGAAGAAGAGGAGGCAAGAAACTTGAACATGAATGTCTTCTCAAGCTACCAATCCTACCTTCAACCCATCTCATCTTGCTATTACTCCACGATTCATCAGACAAGCCTACTGAACTGACAGGTTTGAATTGTACAAACACAAGGCTTCTAATATTTACGTAGACAAAAAAATCAAGTTCAGAGTTGTTAAAAGGTATTCCCTTAAAGACTAAGGTTTAAGCCACAATCTGAGGTTAATGTAGATTTAATCTAGCAGACTGTTTATAGAGTTCCTAGAATTTTGACACACCCGCAAAATTCCTCTTTTCTCTTTAAAGACCTGCTTAGTTTAAAATGTCTTCCAACAGTAAAACTGAAGCTCCTAACACACAAACTGCAAACAAAACAAAAAAACGAACACAAAACCTCCAAAAGAAAAAAAATAACAAAAAAAAAAAAACACACACACACAAAAAAGCCCCACCAAAACCAACCAAACAAAAAAACAACCCAAACACACCACCACCAACACGCACAACTTCTCAAAACAGAATCTATGACATGCACCTGAGCAATACTTGGCAGATAGCAGCATACTCTCATATATTTATTTATTTTCTTCACAATATACTCTCATATAAGGATCACTTTGGAAAGAAAAGAAAAAGGTTAATTAAAGCATATACTTGGAATATTAGCTGAAAGGCTGACACAAGACCAGCATTCAATTTCCACTGCTCTTCAGTAAAAATCCTCTTAACTAAGCCTGTGCAATCAGAACATCTACTCCTTAAATAACTGCAAAGAAAAGCAAGACCATTTTACTTCTTGAAGTCTCAGTGTACATTCCAGGGCTCCTTATATTTTAAGCAAATGGCAATAAAAAACAAAAGTATTGTTATTCCTACTGTAAAAGTGTTTTTGTAGGCTTAGTGACTATGATTGTACAACTTCTAAATGCCGAAGTGCATATATATATACACAAGGTGCAAAACATCAGAGTCACTCATTAAAAAAAACCCACTTTTTTTACTGATTTCTATGTCTCTACTTTATACAGAGTATAGATTCAACTAGGTTTTATCTAAATTTTGCAATTCTTTCTGAACAGCACTTCTAAAACACAGCCTATTCCGTCCACCCGTATAACTGAAGTTCTTACCCAGCCTTTCATTATCTCATGCCTGAGCTTATACTGGTCCTGGCAAAGCAAGCTTGCACCACAGAGATCCACTTAGGATCCTTCTGAAAAGATGGTTATCTTCTGTCTTGCCACATCTCTCTATTCCTTCACCAGCTTCACTTTCCAAGACCTCAAACATAACACACTTACCACACTTCTCTTTTAATAACCAAGAAGGGCTTCTCCACTTTGCTTATCACTGATTTGGTACCAAAGAGCTAACTTCAGCTACCTCCAAATGGATAATGATGCACTTGATATCTTTTCAAGCAAGCATCAGCATGCTTTCTCACATAGTACTCATTAAAAGAGGTGCTCCCAAATTCACAAGTCTCCTTTGAATGCCTTTACAAAAGTTTCCTTTTCCACATCAGCTACAAAAACTGTGTATTCAGTAGCTCCAGGTGATTTTTTTCTTCCATGAATACTTACACACAATGGCCTTCTGAATTTTAGCATTACCATCTTGCAAGGCAAAGAACTCTACGTGAATATTCTAGGAAAAAAACACCTAACTGTGTTTATTTTGGACATCACTGTCTAATTTCATTTGATGCCTTCAGTCTTTGCATTAGAGTAACAAAAATCACTCCCTGAGCACCTTTGCCATAACACTCCTGATTTCAGAAACATCTCCTACCATCTTAGTCAGCTGTTGGTGGGTTCCTCCCACCCAAACTGGAGACTGTTCATCTAATGAAACTCTTTCACTACTGATTCTGACTGCAGAGATGACCTTACTTGTGAACCTGAGGAGGCACTTCACTAAGTTCCTAGTGAAGACTTTAAAAAGAGGTAAGCTTGTCTTCTCATTAGCAGGACAGGCTTGTGGAAGCGTTCTACGTCAAGGACAGGAGACGCTGAATCCAGTGCACAAAGAAGGGTGTCAGCACTACTAATTTCTGCTGCCAGGAAAAGAGAGATGCTCCATATCACACATGGCAGCAGAAAGAAAGGACAGTTTGGGATACTGAAGACTGTCAAATCCTCCCTCAGATGTTACAGTTTATTCAGTCTCCACATCTTGTCTTACTACTGTGAAAAAAGAATTAGATTTTTCTCTCCAGGGTTGAACTTCACTGAGGGCGATGAGGTGGCTGTGATGAACAAGAAACCCACAGGGAAGCCAAAGACCTGGTTCTTGTGAGCTTTGGTAGCAGCTCTAGTGCAACTGTTGTTAGAGCGTAATCTGCCTCCTGGTCCAATTCCATATTCTGCAAAAGCAGGAAAAATGATCAAGTCCCTGCTATAGGCAGCAAAAGGGAATGGCTGTGTAAGGAAGTTCAACATGCGTGCCTCCATTAATTCACTAGATAAGCAAATTCCCCGCCATACCACAGCACAGCAGTTACATCTTAAATTCATATTTCTGACTTTAAGGAAGGAAATCCATTTCTGGTACAGATTTGAAGTTGACTGAGACACAAATTAATGAGATTCTCCAGTACTGGTTTTCTTTCCTTTGAGTGTGAACCTGTAAGAACTCTGGTAAACACACCAGAAGGTTTTATGGTTTCATTGCTTTATGGTTAAATGACTTTATACACTTTGCTGAGATGTCTCACATCTGTTTAAAGAACTGCTGCGTTTAAAGAAATACTGAGTCACAGGTATTTTCAAAGCCCTTGCCACACTCAATCACTGTTATTTTTCAGTCTCCAAAAGAACCAAGATAACCATTCGCTATAGCATTGGGAAAAATAAAATCCATGCTGCCTCACTAAGTTAACATTGCTCATCCAACAAAAATAATTATTTCAAAAATTATATAATCATTCAAACAATTTTATCTTTGACGTCTCCCATAGTTTCTCTTACTACACCTAGCCTTTTTTTCATGTTTTTCTTAACAAGGCTTGCATGAGATGACCTAGTTTATTTGCACTCCTCTCAAACTGTGAAGTACAATGTGTTAACATAAACCAAATGGTCCCAGTCATTTTGAAACAAGCTTCTCTTCTGCCAGCTACTCACCCTCTGCCACCTCTGTCTACTGCCTTGACACTTTCCAACAATTTTTCCTCCCAGGCCTTTGCTGCCATCTCCTTGTTCTCAAACCTTGTTACCCTAAGTGCCCGATACCTCCCCATTTTTTTTCCTCGGGCTGGTGCCACTTTCTTCTCCCTCCCAGGCCAAGCCTTGCAACCCCAAGCAGAACCTTACAACTGCTTGCTCCTCACCTCTGACATCACCAAACACTACTATGTGGGAATCAGTAGCACAAGGTCCCCTGACACCAAGTGCTGCTCGTCAAGCACATGGTGGCTGGCTCTGCCTGTTGTTGACATGAATGCAGCCTGCCTCCCAGACACGCCATCGGCCAGTGAGCACAGCCCAGCAGGCACCATGGGTTAACACCACTGCTTCCCATCACGTGCCTGTAGGGAGCCACTGAATTCCCAGGGCATGAGAGAAAGCCCAGTTTGGATTTAATGCCAAAACTCAGAGGAGAGAGGCCGACGTCTCGCCTCTTGCTGATAAACAGGAAAGTGAAAGCTTCATATACTGATCCAGTGAAGGTGTCAGTGCCATCCCCAGCATATGGTATTACTCAGGTTACTATTTTCATCTTCACTAAAGCAGTAGCTATGGTAAGATAACAGCTCCAAAATTGCATAACATAACACAAGGGGGAAAAACAAAATACAAAGAGACAAAGAAGTAACAGCAGTGAGGAAAAGGCCTTTAAAACTTCTGTACTGCTGTGGCTTTATTCTGCTATTCAAAACAAACAAAAAAAATTAAACAACCTTGCAATAAGCTGCCTGAAGCAAGCTATTTTCGCGTTTCCTCTGGTTTAATGACTACTCATTTCCTCACTCCGAAGGCATACCTCTAAGTGCCACAGGCCATCTCGGAGCAAACAAGCGCCTGTGGTAGTTAGGAGGAGAATATGCAGTGAACACTCACCCATTAAGTCCAAGCTTGAAGGACAGATCGCAAATTGCCAACAGGGGATCCAGCCAGCAACTTGTAGAGATGTAAGAGGCCGCCATTCACACAAAATAACTTTCATTTCTTTAAAATTACCTTAACTGCATGTTCCTGTGTCAGAAGTTCACATCCAGAAAACATCATGGGGTTTGTTTCTTTATTAAGCAAACTCTCTCTCACTTATCCTCAAGTTTAATGGAAGCTGTTTCAGATTTCAGACCACACCAGATAAATCTGCAGGAGCCTGGAGTCTTAGAGCCTGGGACCACTGACTACCACCATGCCAATAAGACACAGGTACTGTATCTAGTCTACACAACCCATGGCTGGGGCTGTAAAACACATCTCACGCAGCACCCTCACGAGTAATACATTCAATCCACAGCAGTAGATTGGTCCACCAAGGAAGGACCGCAAGGGCAAACTTCAACAGGCTTTTTCCTTTTCTATCTGAAAGCCAAACAGCTTGAGTAGGATACTAGAGGAACAGGATGTCGTATTCTACTACCAGCTACCAGAAACAGTTTCTCCTCAGATTATGAGCTGCAACAGTTTGATATTCTTACAATGACAAACACCATTCCTTGTGGTGCAAGGGTTTTTTTACCACAAACCTGTCTGCTCTCTCTGCAACCACACTGAGGACTCCAGCTGAACCAGGTCAAGGGCTCTTTCAGCTGAACACGGAACACCACAGCAAACTGCCACGCAAGACAAACAGAGGAGCTGGTACAAAATTATGCTGCCAGCTTGAATTTGCACAAAAAAGCCCAAAAGGAACAGCTGTGACCTGGCATACGCCAGGTTTGATCAGGCACTACCACTCCTCCAAAGGCAGCATATCGGTCAGGCCATGCCACTGCTATTTCCTGGAGATAAGATACTCAAAATGCACACTGCCAACTCAACTCGTTAGCATGAACATGGAATTCTGGTCTATGGCTATCTGTGGTTTTAGGTAGTTTAGGTGACTGAGCTAGTCTGCACATCTGACTAAAAGCAGAACAGAGAATGCAGATAGAATTTTCATTTTCCATTTGGCCGCATACTGAGAGCAACTACTGCAGGAAGCTTCAACTATAGCATAGAGATTGGGGTTCTTAAATACCTACTCTCAAACTGGACAGCTGACTACAGCTGTTACTCGGGATAACTAGAAAAAAATACCAACATCTCCTACTGCTGCTCAAAGCTTATCATTTTCAAGAACACTGCAGCTCAATAAAATAAAACAGAAAGTCATTGATGATCAAGAACACATTCCAACTCCTATCCAACCGTGCACTGCTGGACAAGACAGCCCAGAACAAGAAGTCACAAGCAAGGAAAACTAGTTGAATCCCCTCCCCACAAACACAACGCTTTGCGTGCTGGACTGAACAATTCAAAGATTCAGAGTCTCTGCCAGTTACTACACTTCTCCACCCACTACTCTTTCTAAATTCATTGGGAAAACTGACACACACACACACCCCCCAAGCCATAACTGAAAATTGTAATTAACAACGTGATGACATAGGAGGAGAAATCTGGTCTCAATCAGTACTGAATTCTTGTGTTCTTGCTTGTTGAGAAAGGAACGTCTATTTCATTCTGAATTTTGCACAAATAGCTGCAACCACTCAGCATGGCCTCCTGAGATTTTGCTTTCACTAGCATGATAAGAAAATGCATTTCCTAAATGAATTACAAAAAACCCTAAAGGAACAGTGTAATGAACGGGAGCCCAAACTGCCATGTCATGTAACCAGGATAACACAAGATCACATTGCAGGCTCTGAATCTGCACTGACGTCCATGCAGCTTGTTCCCCATTTTCTAGGGAAAACCACTTGCCTTTTCACACTCTGTGATGCTTTAGAGAACATGTGGTCAATCATAACGTGCCTGGGTCTGACACTAGACATGTAAATGAAAAATAAGCTATGATGAATATATGAATCAAATACAAAGCATTGGAAATTCTCTCCCACAAACACACACGCTTATTTTAATCTCCAGTAACTTCAAGTGTGGTATTGCAACCATCAATTCTACTGTTTAAATGGTTAGAGGCTGCTGATGAATAACACAACACATTAGCTCCCAAATAGGATTACACTTTTTGCCTTAAAATTTGACTATTTTGTTCATCTCAACAACGGTGAGCACAACAAGAAAGCCTCCAAAATATCAAACAAAAACTGTCATCCCAACTTACTGTCTCCAGAACATACTCCAGAAATAGACTTCTCTGCAAGAGCAACTTTGTCTTACAGATTGTCTGAAATGCTGGGAAATGGGCAACCAATCTTACACGCTGCCTCTCAGATGGGGAAGGTCACTCTTCAAAAATCCACTGATTACAGTGAAACTACCACGTATGCTGTACACCCACGTTACCCTATGTCATCTAGAAATTAATGCAGTAAGTTTATTTAAGCAAATATTCCCCTAGCTCTCAAAAGTTTTCAATGAAACCATTAAATGTTCTTCTCAATTAAGTCCACTGTGAGCAAACGTGTGCTGAGAACTTATCTTTCACTTCCCACTCTGAAATCCATGCACTGCATGTTATTGAAGTAACCAGTCTGGAATCCATGCACTGCATGTTATTGAAGTAAGCAGTCTGGAACAGTCATTTTCGACTAAAAAACCCTGAAACTGGCTATTAAACAGACACACCCAGTGCAATCCAAAGGGCAAAAAGTAATTTCCTTCAATTGTGGTGTAGAGATAAGGTACCAGTAAGAAAACACTCAAATACAGTTTAGTTTAATGAAAGTAAAATGTTTCACATACCCTCCAGCAATAACCCCCACAAGATCAATCTTCACAGACTTTATTTCAATAGCTTCCCACTCCAGGGCCATCCCCAAAGTCAATTCAATTTTGCCCATGAGCTGCCCTCCCTTCAACACTACCTACCTGCCTTCCTCATGCTTAAAGCTGACATCAATCTGTACTTCCAACCTGACCTGCCCGTGAAATATAAGAAACTGTCTCTAATCAGATCTGCCCACAAGCCACCCAAAGCATTACCAGATTTTCTCCCAGTAAAGGCTGGGATCAAAGCCAATTGCACTACCAGCATGAACTTGGATGCAGAGGAAGTCAATGCAAGATGGAACTTCTCCAGCTATGAAGTACGCCTCGTCACCACAAGCAGTAAATGAACACAGAAGTCATTTCTCCTCCAGTAGTCACATATTTTCATAAGAAGCAAAGGCTGAATTTAAAAGATCAATTGTTCTGGCTCAGAGTCAGATCTACACTTCAATACATCAGTTGAGGGCAAGACATTATTTTGAGCTTCAGAAAACATAGCAACGTGAGAAAATTGGACTTGGAGATGCCTGTGAAAGGCACAGAGTTTAATGTCTCACCCACAACCACGGTCCTAAAGAGCCTTCCTTACTCCTCTGTGTATCAAATCCAAGTACAAGCTCACTGCGTAACTCAGACCACACCTGAACACTCTTATTGACCCAAGTTGCTGCTGAACTTGATGCTGAACAGAGGGAAAGCGGGACACAGGCAGATGCAGATGAAAAAACACCACTACAAGGACTCCACTGAGGAACAGTGATGAGAGTCCAGGCATTTTAACTACATCACACTTATATTTCTGTAATATTTAAAGAATTATTTGCATATAATTTATTTCTATTATTCGTATGCCTATCATAGGACTTGGGACGTTTGATTAAAAGGTAAAACAAATAGTATTTCACACAAAGCAATTTTACAGGAATCTTGCAGTGAATTAATTATAAGTCAATATAATGAGCCACAAAATAAAAATTACCCCATAAATAATGAAATCCCTCAGTCTTCCCATGCCATCCCCATTCCAGTAATCATACTAGCTCACTAAATGCTAGAATAATTTCCACCATTCAAATTAAACAGAATGCAATCTCAGTTACATTCAGAGTCTGTGTCCACAGCGAATCAAGCAGACATCCAGCCCACAGTCAGAAAGTCACTGAGTTTTCTGGTATGTCTGGAGAGAATCCAAAATGTTACAACTTTTCCACCTCAAAATACACATTGTAAAAATGTATCTTAAAAGAAGTTCAAGATAGAATGATTCAGAGATAAAAAAAAAAATTTGCCCTGCTCCTCTTGGTTGAGTTGTTCACAACCAATTTTTATAGTAAAGTTTCTAACAATAACACAAAAAAAAACAAACAAACAAAAAACCCACAGGAAAAAAACCCCACATGCCAACAGTAGAGCCTTGGTATTAAGAGTTGGATAAAACTGAATGGATTGAGGGAGTTGCTTATTAAAATGGAAATGGAAGAAGAATGGGTTTTTATTGAGGAAAGTCAACATGAGAGAGGGAACAGACACGTGTTAACATTAATACCGCCAAAACTAATTCTGATCAGACAGTAAGAAGGAGTTTGAATGGATAATAGCATTACTTTATGTTGTTTTTTTTCTGAAAAAATTCTGAATACAAATTCATGAGATGAGAGACAAGTGGTGGTCAACAGAACAACTTGCAATTTTCAAGAGACAGATATTTCAGAGAAATATCTAATGCTATAAACTGAGGACAAGGCGTGAAATCACAAAAGAAAAATAGTTAGGTGTGTCTTTGGGTAAGCCACAAACAAAAATCTCACAAAGGAGTGATAAAAATAAAAATTCTATCAATTATGTCTGAAGCACACCTGATACAATTTCCAAGTTTCAGTCAGTTTTGATATTAAGAAGTGAAGTAAATACTGGCATCTATTTGTGGAACTGCACTATGTGGCACTTGCACCTTCTATTTTTCTCTTGCTCCTTTTGGTAAAACCAGTGATTCTGCAAGGACACATACTTGGTTGCACAGGGGACACTATCACCTTGGTTAGGTCACCAGTGACCAACTGGGACAGGTGAGATTTCTTTCTATATTTTGCAGGGAAAGTAGATTTGTAACATTTTTCAATATATTGGGATTTTATTTGCTGATGTTTAAGAGCTTGACAGCATAGACAGGTAATAAATTACTCTTACTTCTGGATGTAAATCTAGACTATGATTTGGTTCCTTAGTAGCTTAGAATATTGCTACATAAAAAGAGCATTTTTTTTTCCTTTGAGAGTTTAGAGATGCATTCCTGTTTAAAAATACCAAACAAAAACACTGCAGCAAAAAAACCAGCTCCCACTGTATCTGAAGCATTAATCATCTTTCAAGACCAGATCCTACAGATAAGTAAAGGGGAAGAATAAAAACCTTCTACAATTATGGGAATCTTCCACAACTGCCCCAACAGTCCTGCAATGTCTGCACTGTTTGGACAACGCTCGCTCTGCAGATGCAGCTCTCACTACCGCCAGGCTAACACACGCTCACCATCTAAAGGACAACTGTCATTAATGGCCTGCTGCAAGGACTGCAGTGCTCGTGTTGATTCTGTCATGCCCTTTCAGCAAGCGTAAGGAGATAAAATCCTAAAACATTGAATATTGTTATACAACTACCTCCTTGTGAAAATATATTCAAAAGAACTCTCCCATCATTTCCTTTCCACTGCTTATTTCCTTTGCCTTACTTCTACCCATCATTCCACTACTTTCCTTCCTAACTTCAGGATTTACTGACTTCAGTAAAAGTGATTTTAGTATTTCTACTAAAGCAATACTCAGCAGATGTCTAGCGCCTGTATTTATACAACTCCAGAATTGGTAATAAACAGGATTTTTGTATTGCCACACTACATTTTTAATGAGACATTATTCCTTGTCTCTGTTTACCAAGAATTATGTTGGCCGCAAGTGAGTCCTTATCCCATGTTATTACACCACATAAGAGTTTGGAAGGCTGAATGGAAACTTCTTGTTACGGATGAAGGAACGCTAGGGATTGACGCTGCTCTCCCCACATCTGTGGACAGCAGGGCTACTCAGACATATGCAGGAAGGTATCTAAGGGGAGGGAGATGCACGAGAAGGCATTAGGTGTAAACACTAGAGCTTATTTCCATCCAGATCCCAACCACAGTGACTTTCACAGGACTGTGCCAAAGACATTTGTCCATGACCGAGTGTGTGGTTCCTAGATGATGTCAGATGCCCGGGCAGCCAGCCAACTTCCTATGGAAGTGATTTCAAAATCGCTGAAGTTCAATCCAATTGTATTTATCATATGATTGCTTATGTAAGGAGCCAGCAGCTTGCACAGGTAGCCTGTATTTTTGAACCTAATAAAATATGTTTTGAAATTGCAAAAGAAATAGATTAAGGTAAACAGAACTCATATTCAAATTTCATGCCTTCCTCTAAAGCCACTTATTCCAGAAAGTTGTTAGCCAAGACAAATTCCATCCTTGCTCAGCTGGGACTTAGACAGCCTATGAGGCAAAGCAGAGTATTTTCTCACCTGCAAATTTACAGTTGTTCCGTACCCGTAACTATACATAACACCTTGCCCCTACTACTCATGTTTCATAATAGGTTCTCACTGCCCCAAGGCTTTTCACAAAATGTGTTCATTTTTTCCCCTTGAGACCTCTCTCTTAAAATTTTTCTGACATAGAAAAGAACTCCATCCAACCAACCAAAAAGCTAAACACATCTGAAGGCAGTTATGCTACAAGTTACTGAAATGACCATTCGTCTTCCTGAACAATGTAACATCAGTGCTTCCAGGCAGTTTCATCTCTCTGTACCCATTCACCTACTGCCTCATCTTTTTAGTGATAACTTCATATAATTGCATATGACCCAGCACAACAAAGCCCTGTCATGTGACCAAAACGCTGATAGATCCCTGTCCCCCAGGGAACTAGCAGTGCCACATCAGGCAGCAGCATCTGTAATGCACTACTCATGACCATAAATGAGATGACTGTTAACAGACACAAACAGGAAGCTGGTGAGGTTCCTACTGTGTTAAACCAAGGCACTGAACTTAATGCTTTTACATTCTCAGTGCTCAGAGCATTCAGAAATTACTGTGTTGTGGGATATGCTTTGAAAGAGAGGAGAAGGAAAAAGAACTTCAGCTTCCTTTATACTCTTTGGGCCCTGGTCTCCTCTCCCTGTCCTCAAAACTGAAATATGCATTTGCAACACCGCAGTTCAGATTTCAAAATCTTGCAAGAGTGTTCCCAATGTCTTTGCTGTCCTTTCTGATCACCCCTCTCTCCTAAGTAACAGCTCAGAAGTTCAGTGACAAAAAACAACAAGAGAAGGACAGCAGAAAAAGGTCTGTCCTTCAAGCAGTGCTTTCAGGATTCACCACAGGTCTGAAGGACTACATTACCCACCATCAGATTCCCTTTTTGTTCACTGCAATGACATAAATTTTCCATGGAAATCTCCAATGTGTTTCCATGAATCAAATGTGGACTGTTGTGTAAAAATGTAAACAGAACAGACAAAAAAACCCCAAAAAACGAACAAACAAAAACCAACCCAAACTTTTGTCGGTGGTACTTTTTGCACAGGATAGATTTGCAGTAGGGTCAATCACTCATCACTACAAAGTATATTGTACAACAAAGTGTTTGAAATCATTCTGAAATTTTGAAGAAAATGAATGAGAAATGTCCAGCCAGAGAAGCAATATATTAAGTAAGAGTTCTTTATTATACCAGTCAATGTTTAAGAATCTCAATACTTTCACCTTCATTAAAAAAATGTTTTGTTGTAATCTGTTATGTATGTCACAAATGTTTGATGAACGGTAACATTTTATTTCAAACCTTATTCTGCGATCTTTGTGCTTCTGCTTGTATGCCAATTAGTGCTATTTTGTCATTTACAGCTTTTTAATAATATCCCATGCAACCCCTCTACAGAAAGTCATTCACCAGCCTAAACAGTTTGTTGTACTAGAAATGCAAAATTAAGGTTGCCTACATCAAACTTACGTTCTACAGAGTAGCCCCACCCAACGCAAGGAAAAAAACAAAACAAAAGAAAAACAAAAATATCCCCACCTCTGACACAAAGGTCACATCTTTGCCAAACTTCAAGCTCATGTTCTCAAACAGGAAATAGAGCTTTTCAAGAAAACTTTTTAAGAGGTAAAAAAACCAAGTGTTTTTTCTTGCTGCTGTTACCACAACAGCTGACCTATTCCAGCTCATTTGTACTCGATACAAACCTTATCATGATATATGTCAGCTTACTTACAAAAAAAAAAAAAAAAAAAATGATCCAATTTCCCAGGCTTAGTTGTTTTTACAAAGCTTTTACCACTGCAACCACATTTCCATTGGGATCATAACCCTAAGCAATCACAGAAACAACTGAATTTCTGCATAGGCCGTGACCCCACTTGCAGCTTCCTTCACCTCTCCCAAGTCACCACCTCTCACCGGGAAAGCCCTGTGACGGGGGAAGAGGGATGGACAACCCTGCGCACAGGAGACCTTCTGCATGGAAAAAGTCAGGGAACAAAAAGTATTTTCAAGTTTTGTCAATGATTGCCAAGATTAGGCCCAAATCAAAGTTCCAGACAAAATCAAACCTGTAAAGAGTAAGAATCAAGTTCTACAACTCCGGACCGGCTTTTACCCATGGAAAAATACAAGCCGTGACAAGCCTTATTTTGGCAAATTCTAACAAACCACCACCTCTAGCTGAACCCATTCTCAGTCACTTGCCGTCATTTTGGTGTTGCTGATGCTCCTGGAGTGGCTCATGCACATTCATTGTACAAATCTTCTGGTAAATTAGTATAAAGCATCTCATAGTGGAACCATCTTTTATAGTTAGTATCAATAAACAGGGCCTTACAGGACTCCACATGATTAAAATAGGATATCTGATCCAAATACCATGCTTTTAAAATACTTGGCTAAATAAGACGTTAAGAAAGACCATGAATATAGCCTAGAAATCCTGAACTGCCTGAACTGACTGAACAACAGTCATATTTCTTGTGTCACACTTTGTGACTGTTGTGGATGCTTAACAGATAAACACAGAACAGCAAGCATTTCAAAAATTATCCAGTTTGGTTTATAATTGATTTTGTTAACCCACATTTTGCTTTTGACTCAGCATATTTTTGGAACCACAGTTATGCAGTCAACAAATAGATGTCACTTTTAGCAATTTATAACCACACAGATATGCTCTTCTGAAGAGCAGGCCCAAGGCTGTATGCACAGACCTAACTCTGCTTTCTCTGCATACATATTATTGCACACAATGGGATAAATACGTGACCATGAAGCCACACACTATATTGCAAATTGGATACAGAACTCCTCAGTGACCCAGGAGAAGGCAGGCTACACCATGTTCTATCTGTGATTCGTTTTCTTCCCCCCCTCCCCCATTTAATTTTCATAACAGTACAGCACTTTCTTTACACACTTTTTATACCATCTCCTCTCTAAGGTATGTAAATAATTTAGTCAACAGTAATGCATTATGCAATTTATTTTCAGCCAACAGCATAGCCCTTGTTAGATGCAATTCCTGGGAAGAAGCAGTTAATTATGGTAATTCATCTGCAGACCTAGGTGAGCAATTTCACTGTTATTCTGCTATCCTACTTAATATGCAGATGCTGTATAAGAGCAGCTAAATGGCAAGTTGCAAAACTGACATCCCAAGCCCAGATTCTCTAACAAGCTTTCAACCTGGGCTTTAAGGCAGAGCTACAATAAACACCACTTCTGGGAGGTGAAGGAGTCGATTTACACAAAACACCCTGCAAGATCAGCGTTTAAGGTGGTCTGCTGAATAAACCTCTACAAGATCCTAGAAATAATTCTATGCTATTGTATTGCCTATTTGTGGAGTGGTATGTGATCATATAATTAGAGATCGTATAGTACATTCACACAAAGAATGTTTTGGGACTTGCTAGGGATAAGGGATCTTTAAAATAAATAAATAAAACAATTATGTTATCTGGAAATTCAGAGCTGGTCTCAACAACTCAGAAATGCTACTAGCTTTTCCTTCTCAGACTTTAGAGGAATACATTTCAGGTCTGATTTCTGCCTGAGGAAGAATTAGCTCCAAACAAAATGAGCGGAGATTTTCAGTCATTAAGATGCTAAAAGTCTAAACAAAGAATTTAGGATAACAATCCAAAATAACTGCCAAAAACCCAAAAACTAATAGTTTCTAAACTGAAATTTTATGATTGCAATCATGGGGAGCAAAGACAGCATTTGGTTCAGAACCAACACTGAAAGAAGTGCTCTGGACAGGAACAAGAGAAATACCATTGGTTTGATAGCTAAACCAGAGGAGAGGAGAAAATGAAGGGTAGGTCTCTGCTAGATGGAGAAGCATGGCAGTTTCCTGGAGATGCTCTGTGCTCAAGCACAGATTATTTATCTCTCCGTCTGGGGGGAAGGCTCCAGCCACTACTCCTCTTGACCTGGGCCAGAGACAGTCCAGACTGTCCTCACTGTGAGCCTTCCTTTGGTGCAGATCAAGTGCAACAATCACCTGTCCCAGTACCTGCTCCCCTAGGCACCTCAGCACATGCCTTTCAGCAGCCTTGATCTTGGGGCCCTTCTTCGCTGCCCCCTTCTGTAGCCTATCTGCAGACATCAGGAACCAATAGCTAAAGGATCCAGACTGCATAACTCTGGAGAGCACACAACGACTGAAGGGCAGCCTCCTGCCAAATCCCCGCCCTCCCAAGTGAAGTCCATTAAAGAGTGCAAAATTCACTGACGCTGAACTTGCTTTGGAGGACGGGCAGCCAAATCAGCCAGGTTTGCATGTGCAGAGCTGGTCTTCAGCCATAAACCAAGCCTAGAAACCTGCAACACCCCCTCAATTAAAGTCACAGTAATTCTATATAGTCACTGCTTTAATGATAGAAGGCATGGAAGTTGACCTCTTGGAGGACTGCATGGAGCACGGATCCGAGATGCACATGCACAGACAGACAGTTTTAATTTCACCCTTACACGCTTTGATACAGCTGCAGGACTAAACCATTAGTGGTCTCTAGCTTGTTTATGACTGACTACATATTCTAGAAGGTGTTTTGCCAAAACCCATAGCTAAAATAAAAACCAGCCTTCAGAAAGCTCGAAACTTCATAAACAAAATAAACAACGCACTGCAAATATTTAATAGTTCCCAGCAAAGGCTACTGCTGCAAATTTCAATATTTAAGCTGGCAACAAAGTGTTTCAGCCACTGAAACAAATGACTGGTTAAAAAATGCTACCCCATCCTCATCAGCATCTTAAACGGTTCATTTTTTTCTTCTCTTGAAACATGCATGGCACTCAAATTATTAACTGAACAAATGGACCTATCCCTAGCTATTAAAAAAAAAAAATTGGAAACATTTAAATCTTTTTGCTTAGCCCAAGACTAGAAAACTGCCAGCCCTGAAAATTAGTTTCGCAGAGCCTTAATGCATCTGAAAATGGTTTACTTGCTGAACATGACGAGCAAAATCCGAAATAAAGGGAAACCCTTTCCCCCAACACGCACACTAATATTTTTCTTTCCTGAAGGCTGGATCATTTCCAGAGGACCTGAATTGACTTCAATGGAGCGATAATATATTTCTTACAAAGATGATGTAGACTGCCTCAGAACACAAGAAAATGGTTCAACTAAGTAAGGGCTTCGCTCAGCTCATTCTAAAAATAGCCAAGGATCACACTTAAGAGTGATATTTTTTTTCAACAATCAGGGCTTGACTACACCAACAGCTATGACTGCTGATGTATAGCTAGGTATTACACCAAACTTGATTGAGACGCTTTCTTTCTGGAGTCACTCCAAAACAATGTGAGCACACTGTAAATTCACACTTTTAACTTCAAGACGTGCTACCTAGAGAGTGCAAATATATTCTTGTAAAGTTTAAGGGATTTATTAAAGTGATAGCAGGATTTCCTTTTTAAATTAACCCGAGGATACTTCTCAGTGTATAGTGAAAATAAGGCAAGTCACAACATAAAAGCACGACTCACAACAGCTGAACCCAAATCTATACAACTTTTAAGTACTATTTCCAAACTGAAGAGTGTTCCCAAAATTAACACGCTCCCTAAAATTTCACTTTCCAGCAGACAAAAAAAATCCAAACAACATAAGAAAACAAGACCACGTAACAGAAAGCGTGTGCTCAGCAGGATCACAAGCACAACTGCGCTTGCCAGGACAGTTTAGGAGACACCTACACTGCCAGGGAAAGCTCTCACCAGAAAGCAACACCCTATGTCACGACTGCACGTCTTGCATAAGTATTCCTCTTCACAAGACCTGAAATGCTCTATCTGCCCAGGGTACACAGCTCTGACAAAGTAAATACCACTGGTTCTTAGCAAAGGGCATAAAAAAAAGATTCTCATACAAGCTTGTAAATTTGCTTAACTATAAATTTAGAAACAAGAATCATTTAGGAAGCTATTAAGGAAGACTTGGCCAAATGAAATTGTAAGCACGTGACAAAGATCACGTCATCACCTAGATCTACTTTATATATGGACAAATCCAAGCAGTCAAGACAGTCTGAGTAATGCTGTCACTACATACAGAAAGCTTGGAGTCAGACCAGCTCAGCTACTAGCTGGCCCGCTGCGGTCTGCCAAGATTTCTGGCTGATAGCAAAGCTGATAGAAGTTGTTCATGGCCCACCCTTGCCTATCAAGCTAGGTTTTGTTCCTATAGATAGGCTAAAGTTTACCACCTCCTCCATGGTAACAATGCAGGCATTTGTGGAGTCATGCTGTAAACTAGTTCGGCAAAACACTTGGATTTTAACAACTGCCCCCAAAATAGAAGTAGGTTTTTATGCAATCCTTCCAGTGATGTTTGTCCGACAAACAAACCACTGTATGGACATGGTGGAGGAGTCTATGGACAATGGCAGAGGACAGAAAGTTTCTTTCCAGGTAGGGAGGTTCACAGAGCTCAACCTGTAGTTTTTGTTGTGTTTCTCAGTTCCAGCAAGAGCAGGAACAGGTTAGAGGTCCCACCACCTCCACACCCATCTCCGCTGCAGCGACAAGCTCTCTTCTGAAACCCACCCTTGAAGTGGCTTCACCAAGGAAGTTCAGCCTTCCCCCACACCCTAAGACCCACCAGGGTATGGAAAAAGCACAGGCATCTTAAAACTTCATAGAAGCTTGCATTTTCATGTTACTAAGGACACAACCATGACAACTTTATGAACCAAGTAGTCCAATTTCAACACGACTCTTCATCATGCATGAGCACCATCAGAAAATATTTCCAACGTGACAGAAAGTGTTTTGTCCAACATAAAAGAAAACTAGAAGACAAGCATGAATATAAAACGAGCACTTTCCTGAACTAAAAACTTCTAGTAAGAGGCTGAAAAATAAAACAAAAGCCACTTTACACTGCTATGCAGCCTTTCACCAGAAGGTCTCGGGGCACTGAACTGATCTGAAAAAATTCCTGTTAAGTATTAAATCACTGGTGCATGGGTAAATTTGTTAATCCATTTGCTAAGGTCACACAGTGGCAGAAATAGCAGATAATCCTGACACCAGCTTTCTGTCCTAATCATTATGCGGACAGAAAATCTTCAGTGATGTAAAATGAAAATCAAGTAAATACAGTTATCTGTTGCATACAGGTATATTAGGTCAACCCAGAAAAGCAAAATTATGCATGTGGGGAGTGAAGGCATATTGCTGGGGATCCCCCACAGATCTATACAAGCCCATGAACATTCAGAGTGAGAATTTATAACCAGAAAGTATTTCTGTAATTCCCTCCATTCAAGTGATCCCTATTAAGGGACAAACTGCAGCCATGCTAAAAAAAAAAAAAAAAAAAGATTCTGAAAACCTTGAGCTGTAACCCACAGAATATATTCCATTAGTGTACAGTATCCATATTAGGAAGCCAAAAGCTTGCCCATTCATCCTGTACTGAAATTAAAACAGTAGTTTACAGATTGCCTGTATACCACCAAAACTGAAGGGTGTCTTCCAATACCACAGGGCAGACAGACACACAACTGACACTGTCAACATGCTATGAGGGCTGTAACATTTTCTACCAGCTTGAAAATTTCTACCAACTTTCATGCCATTACATATGAAAGCATCCTGGTAACACCCACTATGGAGCTCTGACAAATCCAGACCACTTTTGTGATCTGTTCTTGTATTGATTGGTATAAAATATACTGCAAGCACTGTTTTCAGAAGAGGAAAAAGAAAGACTATGAGCTGACAAAAAGTTAAATCATCTTCTACAAATTAAAAATACTGAACCAGAAAATGAGCTACATTGACATTATTAGTATGTGTGAGAAACAACAACATAATAAAGTCAGCATAGGCAGGGAAGACTAATCTTTCTGTTCCTCCTTAGGCAAAACTCACAGGGATTTCAATGGGATTCTCCCCCCGATATGTCTGGATAACTACAACCACAGCCTCCGAGTGCCAGGTTTGCTCCTGCAGCCAGTCTCCAATGCATCCACCTTAGATACACTACACATATCTCTATTACAGGGACTTATAAACAGCAGGAGTAATTTAAAAGTGATCACAAAAATGTGACTTCAGTAGAGATGAGGTTCACTGTTATCATCTCAAGTGTCAACAGTTTGGTCGTAAAGATCTCGCATTTGAAAGACTTTCAAGCAAAAAATCTTCCACTGACTTTTGAGAAAGCGTATTTTGCATTCTCTCTGTCCCAAGTATATCTGTTTCAGGGCCACAATTCAAGCCTGCTATCCACCAGGTTTCACTAGGCAACGAGGTACGAGACAGTTTACAATGCATTACTCTCTTCGATTTATTTTCTTAGGTTCTGGAAACATAACAAGACACCAAATGAAAACTGTGCTTCGATATCAAGCAAGATTATTTCATATATTACTCAGTTTCGAGATGTGAACTCTTGCAAGATGATCTTTCAACTCCCAAGTCACAATTCCACATGCTCATCTGTGCAGCCCAGGACAAAGGCGCCTGTGGACACGTACCAGCTTGCGGTCTCAAAGCCATGTTTGTTCACCCAGAACAATGGGGCATGTGACTTGTCAACACTACCCACAATAAAAACAATAAGATAAGGCTGCCACTGATTTCACAACGACCGACTCTGGTTTTGCTAATTTTAAGTCACAATGTCAATAAAAATTTCTTGCGTAAAATCCGTTATTTTAGAAAGCTCCGAGCTAACCTCACAGCGCGCTGAGGTTTTCACTCAAACTTCCTCAGCTTTTCACGTTCGCACCAAACACTCACAGCAACTCCTCCCAAAGCCGCCCTCTGACTTCATCGAGAGTTGGATCAATGTTTTGTGCCTAAAGCCAAGATTATTTTTATCAAATAGAGGCACTGCCAAAAGGTGTCCTCTCCGTTTCCTGCCCTGCACGGCTGCTCCAGGCAGCCCTCTGCCCACCGGCAGGCTGCTTGCTGCTCTCTGCTCCATGCCCAGTGGCACCACCTCCAAAATGAGACTTCCTCCACAGTCCCACACATCTCACTCTGCCCCAGACAAGGGCTGCATGGTCAAAAGCCATCTAACCCCTCCAGTTCAAGTCCTGTATGTAAGCTAAAGTTCAAAGAAATGGGAAGAAAGCAGAGAAAACCCAGAGAACAGGAACTTTTGTTGCATCAATTTGGTTAACAAACTGACAGAAGAACAGACAGGGAGAGTGAAAAAGTAAGTCCAAAATGACAAAAAGGAGAGCAAACCCAGGGGAAAAAAAAAATGGGGGGAGATTAGAAAATCACATAAAGCCTCAGAAAAGGATAATAATAAAATGTTGCAAACTGTCAGGCCAGAGACAAAACACTCCAGGGTATTAGGTTAATTTGCCACATTCGTGCTACAGCACAGACAAGGAAGCAGAGCCAGGCAGAGTAGAGGGCATGGCCATGTAGACCACTGCAAGGGTTAATTTTAGAAAGTAAAAAAGCAGTGTAATCTTTCACCTCTTGTCTTTTAATTACGCAGAGGGAGGCTTGTGGGGTTATTTTAATCACACAGAGCAGCAGTAGGCCCAACAGCACAAGACTAACAAATAAAAGTAGGCAGCAATAGGCACATGGAAGCAAACTGGCATTCCAAACTTTCGCCATTTACAGTAACATCAATGCAAATGAACTCCGGCAAACCTCATCTCTGAACCTGGGTTTTTAGAAACAGTGCGTTTCTTTCTTTTTACCTTGAAAAAACGCCATTCCGCAAGCGGGTAGTTGCAAAACCACAGCTGGGAAAGTGGGAGGCACGTTAAGCACGCAAATAAGATTTTACATATTCTAACATGATGAATGCAGCTTTCTGGAGCTCTTCAGCAACGTCCAACACACACGAGCCTTGCTGCTGGCACAACAGAGAATCTCAGCCTACAAAATGGACATGCTCTCAGCCGGAGCCTGACTGCATCTCACATACCCTCCGAGTCTCTCATGTGAAGTCATCCAAACCATCAGAGAGCAAGTCAAAACACATCAAAAGTGTTTTCCCTGGCTACCTCTGAAAGTTTCCATATATCCTTCATCTATATATATATATTTTTTTTTTTCCCCCCATTCTTCTTAGCACTTCTGTCAGTACACACAGGACCTTTAAAAGTCCAGTTTCGTGCCCCAGTACATACAAGCAACCAGTATCTCTCTAGCACAGGACGCCAGCTGTGTCCCAGGCACTGGGATGACAAGAGGAGGACAGGAATATTCAGTTTGGTGCTTCCACAATCAACCCCATGGAACAAGAGAGCAGAGGTTTCATCTCCAAGACATAAGCAATGCCTGTCTATTTTACCAGCAAGTAATATACCCAGGAGGGCTGTGGTGCCCAGGAACCTCAACGGGATGACCGAACAGTCAAGGAAACTTTCTGTTTGTTTTTAGTGGAGCAGACTCTTAGAACTTATTTTCTAACGTATTTAGTGTGTACTATATGTACTCTAAGAAAGAATCTTACAAAGGGCCTTGATGAGAAAAAAACAAATAATGCATATCAAAATAACCTTGCCTGTGTAGACAGCAGAGGAACCAACTAACATGGACTTTGCCAACAGTAAGATAAACACATTGATATTTCTAATGTAATCAAAGGCCATTCACAATCTGCCCTGCAAGACAGTCACAGAAATGTAAAGCATTTTTTCTTACAACTCAATTGTGACAAATATTTACTATAATGGGGAAAGCTGCTAAAAAAACCCAAAACAAACAAACAACAAAAAAACACACACACAATAACAACAAAAAAAAAATCCTTGGTTTGTATTAATCAGCTACCTTTAGATATCCATTCTTAATATCAGATTAAGCTCACCATGACTGCTTAGTGGCTGTTTCATTGTATTTTTAAGTTTAATTGCAATTCATCATAGTAATGTTTCATATTCCCCACTTTTTTTCAGTCTTACACAGTGCTAGAAATTTACAGTCTGAACAAGACACACCAGATTGTGAAATTTAGTTGTGCATTTGAAATAAAGTGAAAAAATCAGGTAGGACATCTGCATCAAAAAAACAATCCTGTTCCACAGTAAGTACTGTCTCCGCTTCTCTAAACCCTGCAGCACTAGCTGTGGGACACAGATGAAGTATTGCTACATAAGATATGTTTCTATCACAATTTATTTGATGCCAACATTAATAGATGGTTGGACAATGCTGTTCCTCATTTTCCTCCTTCCACATCTGTGCTGACTTTGCTTTAAAAGGACGTTAAAAAGTATTACATCCGAACAAATGTAACTCCAAAGTAAATACATTGCAGATTCACAAACATCATCATGGCAAACACTCGTATTTTTGCGAAGCGCTTCCCAATTAAAATTAATCGCTAAGAGTCTGTATTTAGGAATGTGTGTCTGTGTTAATATCCAAGCACAAATTTCAGCACTGGAGAAGAATGTTGACATCTGTACAAAAATGAGCTGTGATTCATTGTTTAACAGTTGTCTTCCCTTTAGAGAACACCGCAGACCGAAGGACATATTGCCAAACTGAAAGCGCCAATACTTCCTTTAACCTAATATAGGACAAATAAATACACTTCAACAGCTTCTAAATCTTACATGTCCTACTTTTTTGACCCAGATCTCTTGTTATTTCCCCCATAGGTCTATGCAATGTCAAAACTATTTTTTCCCCACAAATTTAGTCTTAACCTAAAAGAAGAAAGGTTCTCAATCACTTCTGTGAGCTTAACAGACCTGGATGTGGGGGGAAGGGTCAACCGACAAGACTCATCTCTGTTAAGATAAATTTGTACTTTACAGTAAATTTTCAGCTATGCTTAACACTCTCCAAAGTACCGAAGCCAACAGCAAAAATTCTCAGTTGTTCCAACAGGACTGTAAGTTACACCAGTATCAATGATAAATGAAGAATAATTAAATCTTTTTATTACTATTTTTACAAGGCAAAAAGGACTTTTCAGAAGTCACACTGACACTTGAGAATTAATCAGCCTGTCCAAAAAACACAAGAGAGCTATAAAACTTGTTATTCCTCTCCTCGGCCAGCCCAGACAACTTCTCCCAGGAAATCAAACTCTCTTCTTTGCCTGGTCCTTTTAAGGAACCATCAGGGGGTTGAAATTCACCTTGGGTGTGCTTGAAATCCAGCAAAGTCCCAGCCAGCAGTAGGTCACCCAGGTGAAGAGCCTGAACTTTTAACACCATTTGTGTCAAATGGATGCAACTTTTAGGATAGGTTATATTTAGGACTCTAAACCTTGACAGTTTCTGTGGTTTTGGCACTAGGCACAGTATTTAGCACTACATTTTCATGAATAGTAAATATTTGACCCTTAACTCATAACCTTGGAAAAACACTCCAGGAATAGGCTGTAGAGAGACCTTTTCTGGACGCTCTCTGGTTGCCGCCAGCAGGCACGTAGCTGCGCACGGAACAGGAAAGTTTCCAAAGTCACTTTCACAGCCCTAATTCATAAAAACCTGCCATCAGCCTGACGTCAGTGGGTCCAGCGGGAGCTCTGCACACAGCTGGGGAAGCGACTGCATCACTCCTCCAACCCACCAAGGGGTTAACAGGACCACTAGCCTTAGCTGCAGGGACAGCTGCTTGCCCGCCTTGCCAGGCTGGCAAAACTATTGCCCTGCTGAGGGGGAAGGGAAGGCCTACTGCTCACACCACACCAGCTAAAATTCCTAGCAATGAATGCACTTCCAGCAATCTGAAACAACACTCAGTATGTCTGCCTATGGCACACGGCCTCTCTACTACACTTACATTGAACTGAATCGCAGATCATAAACAACAAAAAAAGAAACAAACCATGGAACTGTTTTTTCTCTAGATGATTCTGAATTTTTACTGCTAGACATTACTAATAAACAAGATTGCTCCTTTGCAACATGGAGACTTAAGAATTACAACAATAAACACAAGTCGAGAGTACACAACATAGCCTTTTACTAATAGTGCTCCCAGAAAGCAACAGAAACTGCACCCTCATGGGAGTTTGCAAAAGGCAGCAAACCACCCGCAACGCCTGGTTTTTAGAAATGCTAGGCACACACGGCAACTGCCAACTCCACATGCAACGGTGGGGACTCGGCATCGCTGAAAATATGACTATTAATATCTTACTTTACAGATGCAGATGCCACTTTATACACTTGAGAAGAGCCACGTCTGCACCAAGCAGAACTACAGCAGAAATCCGTTCCCACCACCCCATGCTGTGCAGCTCTTAGAGCTGTGCAGGGCACACACAGCACAACAGGCCCCACGCGGGCACTAAACCAGCCCAACGGCACCAGGTTGACACTTGCTCTGTTTGCATTACTCGTCGCAAAAAGAGGCCCTATTAGTCTGAAAGCACTCGTAGACATGTTGCTTTTGGTATTCTAACCTGCTCAGAAGAGCCTTGCTATCTCTGCGAAGCACTGGATTACACCATGTACACTGAGATTCAAAGACCAAGAATGGACTCTTTGGAGGACGCTGCGTACATTGGCCGAAACATTTCCATAAAACTCGTCACTTCAGAGGCTCTAATTCACCAGGCCTTTTTATTTTTATTTCTACGGGTAAGAAAAATATTCTCAGCAGTCCTTCTAGCAACCAGCCTATCCACGAACACGAGCGAGCAGGGGTAAGCTGCAACACCAGCAACTCCACTCCCTGGCTAGCCAAGCCAGTGAGATCCTACGCACCCGACCAGCGTGTGCATTTTCATCCTCTGGCTTGGAATGGCCACTTAATTCTTATCAAGGAAGAATTTTTTTAAGGCCCTTTAGCAGTATAAAAAGGAGACTCTAAAGGATGGCACAAGAAACTACATGGTGAAGTATTTAAAAAAAATAATAAAAAAACCAATGTTTAAGAAGGTAAGCCGAGTTCTATAGATTCTTCAGAACCAAAGGAAAACTCAACCTGAGCTCAAACACAGCCATTAACACTCCAGGGCATTTTGTATAAACAATTTCAGCCTTGTTTTCATTACAAGGAGGAAGAAAAGGGCCTTCTCACTTTAGATTAGATGCCACAAGGCAGAACCCTAAGGAGAAGTTCACAGTTTTCACACAAACTGGCACACAGTGATTTCTAGACCAGACTTCAGTGTTTTTTTACTCAACCGATCAACTCTTGATGAAGTGACAGCAATGCTGCCTCATCTTTGCTACTTCGTACCTCGTTAGCTAATTCAATTTTGCAAAGTTAAAAGAAAGCGAATATATTCCCCTACAATTTCATCTGAAAAGATATTTCTTATTCCTCATTTCGTTGTCCTACTTTATCTCCGAGGAAACCAATTATGAGATGAATAAAGCAGTATCCATCTACACTGCTTGAGATCACTGGATGAACCTAGTAGAGTCACTCTTTTCATTAAGCTACTTTACAGAAATTAAGACCATCTAACTTCATACTACAGTGCTCAGAAAGCTGCATGTATTTGGGACAGGGGTAGCTAAATCAATAGCAGGAACATACAGGAATGGTTTCCTCATCAGCTGTTAATTTGAAGGTAGTACGTTAATGCTGTAACGCAACTCAAAAACACTGACAAGAGCTATCAATCATAGTTCCTAAAGGAAAACTTGTGACACTTCTTCAGCTAACGCAAGTACTTATATTTTTATCTAAAATGAGCGTGCAATGAGTATTTTCTCACAATAGCCACTTTTTGCAGGAGCCAAACACACAGAATTACAGTGTTCAATACACACTTTCACTTCTCTCCTGACCTGAGGTTATTTGCATGAGTTCATGCTTAGGGCTTTATATACAACCATTATTACACTCTACACTCTGCACGTGTATGCATGCACAAACACACACACACAGTGAGGATGGTCGGTACACATAACAGCATCACAGTTCTCTTATAAACAATGTGAATTAGATTAAAAATTAGCTGTACTTCAGTACGATACATTACAGTATCAGAATATTGTGGTACTGAGACAACACAATCCTCACTCTCCTCTCCAAAGTGGAGGGCAGACCACGTTTTGACCTTCCTAACCCAGTTCAGAAGGGGAAGAGCTGGAAGCAGGTTTGCTCCCATATCTTCTCCGCTTGCCAGTAGTGTCCTCTCCATCAAGGTGTCAGAATTCACAGAGCACCACAATCCTGAGCAGCTATAGGTCCAGGGGAAGGGAAGAGACAGGCAAAGCAAGCAAAAATGAGGTAGGTGGAGGGGAGGCTATCTCTTGGGTCTCCAGATGAGCAGAACAGGATTAGTGAAGGAAAGGTGTCACACCTGCCACTGCCTCAGCCTCCCCCAAAACACTTCACAATGCAGTGATACCAAAAAAGTATGTGTCATGGAAGATTCACATCCTATTGCCCACCACTAATACAAAACACACTTAACTTCTGCGAGCAGCTTCGCCAACATCTGCAGAGTTTATTCAACCTAACCAGACCGCTGATGTTCACAAAGTTGTGCATGTTTCCTTACAGGACTTCCTGGCTTCTGCATGATTACATCCTTGTAGGATGTGGGTCTTTACTGCCACTACAAAATTTATAACAGCAAACACATTCTGACTCAAATGTGAAGTACATGTTAAATTAAATTCCACAAACAAAATCAAGTTAGGTAAAACAACTTAGTTTGCTTTACATTATTCAGACGTGTTCTTCCTAACTAAAAAACATTACCTGAAAGCAACATTATAAGCAATTTTGAACCACTTCCCCTAATCCATCCAGGGCCTCTTTATGCTTAGGGCTGTAGCACTTTTTAGCATCAAACTCTTTCATGATAGGAAAATGACTATGAAGTTCTGCTGTTGGGTACTTAGCACTTACACCATGCCTTACAACTTCAAAGCATTACACAAACATCAATAATTACCATACAGAGAGTAAAACTTAAAGAAGTATTCACATTAAAAAAAAATAATTCAGGAAAAAAAGAAAAATAATAACTACCTATTTGAAGGGGAAAAAAAAAAGCTTAAGCAACAGAATCTGCTGTAATTGTTGCATTCTTTAAGCCATGCGCGTGCGTTACGGCTCTGCACATTTCAACGAGCAAAAATCATGAACTCTTGCAGTGTTAAATAAAACAACAAACAAACAACAAACTAAAAAGCCCAAAAGCGCCAACTCCTTTGACACATTTAAATTACATTTCCTTCCCCTTTCCAAGTGAAGTGAGAACTAAGTCTTTCCCAGGTGTTCTCAATAGCAGTTGGGGAGGCATGCCACCAAGTTCCCAAGACACATTAACACATGAACCCTGTTCTCATGGAGACAAATCCACCTTCCCCTAAGAAAACTTCCAACAGTGACAGCCTGCAGGCTGAGGTGATCTCAGGTAAATGACGTGATACGTTGTATTCAATTACATCTTAACCAAAAGAAAGAAGAAAAATCACTACACGGAACCCCAGGAAGTTTGCTCTGATCACTTCCAGGGCATCATCTGTGCCCCACGCACCACCACAATAGTGCAGCCCTCTTTTCCTAAGGCTAAGAAGAAAAACCCCTTCCTACGCTTGTCCACGAACACGTACCCACTTGCTTAAATGCAAAGACACACAAAAGAGTTCTCAGAACACATTACAAACAAGGGCTGATCTGAAAAGACAGTTAACACACACACATCCAAAGGAAGGCCCCAAATCCAGCATGAGCCTCATGCAGACCAACCTTCAGCTGGCTCAGAGCAATACAAAAGTCCAGAACTGCTCAGTGCACTTGAAAGCGTGAGTGCAACTCAAAACAAGCCCCTATTTTACAAATGGTGCCCCCTCTCTCACAGGGGAACAAACCACAGCCCCAGTGAAAATCCAAAGGGTAGCGACCACCAACACCAAAAGACCTTGTAAGTATGCTCAATGTGCTCATTTATTTTAGCACCGCAGGACAGAAGAGTTGGACAAGCCCAGAAGTACATCTGTTTTTTTAACACAACAAAGACTTGGGTTTTCTGATCATGCCCCTCATGCTCCAATAAAAAAAAAAAAAGAGAAGTATGTTCTGTGATCCCCCTCATAAATCAGGTAGAAATTTGATTCACACAGACAGGAAAACAAAGAAGTTAAGCACACTGGAGAGTAGTAAAAACTTCACCAGCAAACTTCACAGCGACCTACAAACCAAACTTTCCTCCGGACTCACGTGTCATCTGCAGCAACAAGCCTCTATCATAAAGCACAAAGTTTGCTGTTTGAGGGAGAAAGGAAAAGACAAGCGAGGAAAGACTTTTATTCTCTCAAGCTGCCTTAAAAGGAAATTCGGTGATGAAAGATTAAATTCACCTGGAACAACATGAGAAATTTAACCCTTTCCCGGGGTACAACAATAATAACAAGCCACATGACAGTGCCATTGCAGAACCTATAGCTTCTATCAAGAAAACATATACATTGCATGAAGCATGAAAGCCTGGCCAGAAGATGCAATGCCCAATTTGCACCAGGGTGTCGGGTAGGGATAAGCCCAGGAAAACAGACTCCACGTGAAGTGCAAGAAAAGATAAAACTTATTTTCCCCCCCAAACCCGGCCCACTCCCAGCCACCATGGGGTATTTCACGTCCTCCCCCTGAACTTCGCAGGAAAACTGATCAATAACTTGGCTGCTTAGCCCTGGGAATGGGGCAAACGTCGGACATGGACCGTGCCCCCCTCCTCCCCCCAAGAGGAAGAGCGGGGGGGGGGGGGGCGGCGAACTCCACAGAGTGGGGGAGGGGCGGTGCCCCTCCCCCACTCTGTGGAGCTCGCCCCCCCTTCGGCCCAATCTGATACTCCCCACCCCCACCCCACTTTCCCCCCCTTCCCCTCCCCCCCAATAAATAAATATGCGGGAAGGGGGAGGGGAGGGCGCTTCTCCACACAAATCTGGCTAAAAATAGGCCGCTCGCCATGGCTCCCGTGTGCCATTCGCTGCCGAGGCCGGTGTCCCCCGTCCCCGTGTCCCCCCCCCAACCATTAAATCCTTTAAAAACACCGAAACCGGGGTGGGGGGAGGGGAAGCCAGCGGTGCGGAGGGGGGGAGGGGAACCGGGGGTGCCGTTTACTTAAAAATAACATACCCCCCTCCCCCGCAACCCGGACCCACGGGAGCACACACACACACACGCGCGCGCACCCCACAAGCATTAAGTAAAAAAGCGGGGGGGGTGGGGGGGGACACAGGACCCACGGCAGGCGTTAGGCGGTTGCCCATCCCCCACCCGCCTCCAACCGCCACAGAGACAAACAGGGCGACCGACCGCCCTCCCCTCCTTCCCCCGGCCCGGCCCGGCCCGGCCCAGCCGCGGCTCCTTCCCGGCCCCGGCCCGCGGGGCCTCGGCGGCGGAGCGCCCCGGTCCTTACCTTGCAAGCGGCGGCGGAGCGGCTGCTCCCCCCTTCCTTGGGATTGGAGGCACAAGAAATTCACCCTTGTTTGTCTCTCCTCCTGGG
>JANVCC010000030.1:1406328-1441111 GCA_025345505.1 Todiramphus chloris collaris | reverse complement strand
GCCGGGAGGCGAGGCCAGGCGAGGAGGAGCGGGGCCGGCCTGCTGCGGCCGCCCGGCTGAACGACCCCGCCGCGCTGATAGCGCGGGGGTCGGCGGCCGGGGCGGGGGGCCCCTCGCCCTCCCCTCTCCCCCTCACCTCTCCACGGACACCCACCCCCTCCCCGCTCTCTCCGGGCAGGCGCAGCGGCGGCCGGGCGGGCGTGAGGGGAGGCGGGCTGCGGGAAGGCCGCCCGCGGCCCCGGCAGGAAGGAGAGGCCGCCCGGGCCTGCTGGCGGCTGCGGGACCCTGAAAGGCGCCTGCGGTTCGAGGCGCTGGTGGCCGGGCCTTGCGGGAGCTGGGCGAGGGGGGGAGGTAGCCAGGGAAGGGCCGGCGGCGTGGCGCGGCGCTGGAAGGTCTTCTAGGAAAGGCATTAATCGCGCTTGGCTGCCAGAAGCGCTTATGTAAGCGCGGAATTTACCGTGGGGGTTTTGCTTCTCTTTTCGCAGCGCGTCGCGGTCGGCAATGGCACCGGGGATCCAGGCCTGCGCCGGTGCAGCGCGGCCTGGCCTGTACACCCGGGCCCGTTACACAGCCTACCCTGTAATTTTATTTAATAAAAATAATCCCTACAGTAATAACGTTGTGCCCTACCTGAGTGCTTTTCGTTTTTTAGGATTGAAATGCTGTTTATCGTCGATACCACAGGTTTATTTTCTGTAGCAAGCTTTGTTAATGGAAACCACATTTCATCGCTAGGCAGCCCACTCCTTCTTAAAATGTTTTTGCAATAGCATTTCACACTCTTGGGCGTTGGTCCAGCACTCTGCTGTCTGGACATTGGCACTCGTGCAGAGTCCCTATGGTCACAAACCATGCACCGCAACATCAGATGTTGCTCCTGTTTGCGCCAAAGGCTCTCCGCACGTGTAAACCCAGGTCTGATCCTGCTCAAATGGGGCCTTCACACTTCTGCAGAACTCACTTTTACTGCAGCTGGCAAAAAGGAAAGTAGAGAGATGGACCACAAACGTAGCTCTTTTACTTTAGTTGTTTTTTGGGGCTTTTTTTTGTGAATGGAACTTGGCATTGCTGAAAAGTTATGCTGATCCTAAGGCAGTACTTACTAACCTCCACAAAGCCTTCATGAAAGCAGATGGGTGAGTCTCTGGGTGTAGAATCACCTCACAGTGCTCATTTTTTCCAGCGTCAGGCCTAAAAACTTTTTTTTTTTTTAATGATTAATAATACTTAAATACTTGTGAGAAAATAGATTTTTTTTTTTTCTTTTCTCTTCTTTCATTGCAAAATAATTTAATTCTGAGAAAGTCCTGGGCCTTCAGTGCATTTTCCTGAGTTATATGATTTATATGAGTTGTATAGGCCTGAGTGATACAAGGAAACCAAAGTCTCTGGGAAGCCAGGGATCATATTTGTAATTGCAAACCACTTGATGTTCAATGTTTATTTGATGGCCGAGATGGGCAACTTTCCCTTCTCAGTAATGGTGGGCAGGTTGTCTGCTTTACATGTGTAAGGAGCCAGCAACTCTTGAAGACCATACCCGGTCCAGTTCCAGAATGTGACCACTTTGCTAAAAGTTGGGAAATTTAAAAGGGGCAGAAAAAGTGACAAGGGACTCACTAGCACCTTTCTGCGTTACAATCTCACATATGTCAGTGCTTCTGAAGGAGTTTTACCTCTTGATGTTCTGAATGATTTATTTCCTAGGTAAAAAGAAGATAAGCAATCACAGTGGATGGGGGAAGGGAGAATGGGAGTATGCACATAGCCTAGGACAAGAGGAAAGAAGATAAGGAACCTTTTACAGGGGACTGCAGGACACCAGGGACAAGCAGGGAGAAGTGAGAAGTCCATGAAATAGGAACAAGAGATGTAACGGTTCAGAAAGCCTGTGTGAGAAACAGAGGAGGGAAACCCCCTCAAGTGTGTGCTGTTGGGCCCACAGGAACTACAAACACCATCTTCCCCTCCATCTGCTGAGCAGCGACAATGTGCTGAACTGAAGTGATCTGGTTGAAGGTTTCCGTGGTCTAGTGTTCTCCAAATGTTCAGTCACAACCCAGGGGTGCCCGGGTATCGTTAGCTTGATGATGTACTTGGCTGGGTGATTACCTGAGTGTACATTCTACGCTGCAGAATCTACAGAGTGCAATCTGGCAGACTTATGTTTTAATAATTTTAGCCCATCCTTTTTGTTCTGCTTTCCCTTTATTTACGAAGGCAAACGCTTCTCAAGACTTTCCATGACCAGTTTTAGACTTTGTAGTTCTGTTGCCCAAATATGCAGCTGGGCTGAGTTACCAGGGCCACTTCCAGCATGTACCAGAAGGAGTTTCTCGCTTTCAGATGTTTCCAAGAACAGATGTTGGGTAACACAGGGCAGTTGAGTAGGCTCATGGTAGTGCATGAGTGAGCTGAGCTTAGGGAGTTGGCTTTGCCTGAAGCTGTGAGAAACACTTTTAAACAATGAGTGTTGTTAACGTTTCTTTTCCCAAAGTCTCCTGGTAGCGAGAAGAACAAGACAAAACCCTCTCAGATGTAGAACTGGGGTGGATCTGAGGTCTTGGTTCATCCATGTGCTCGAATAAAAGCGTGCCTTCAAAGCACCTTAGTAACACCACTGCTTACATTCCGTGTCTCTGTCATCCTAACTACTGGAAAGTCTTCTCATGGCCATATTTGTAAGACACATCCTTAAAATAGTTGGAATTGTTTGTAACAGCAAGTGCTCAGCCTACTAAGCACATACAAGCAAATATTTGCAATAACTGGACCAGTGTTTGCACAGCACAAAACACACTGCCCGGACTCCATATATAATAATACTTGGCTCTCACAGAGTGGTTTCCATTTTCAAAGCACTTTAGTCATAACCCTTGACACCTATATGGCCTTTTACATCTTTACAAGAATTAATTAATCCTCGCGATGTCCTGTGAGATAGGTATGCGCTGCAATAATAATAATAACAATTAATAATTCATGCATTCTACTCAAAAATCACTTCAGGGATTAAAATGCATCTGTAATACTTGAAGTTTATTAACATTTCCCAGCAAATAGTAAAAGCCATGGTATTGTGTTAAATATATATAATACCTACCCATAAATCTTTTGCAGATCAGGGCAGGACTGAAGGCCCAGGGAGACAACCAGTACATCAGTAGGAATCAGACTGAGTTCAGAAAAGCAAGTTCAAGCCTGGTCTACCACACAGTTCAGGTATACCAGAATGAAACCTGCCACTCGCAGCAGTGCATAAATAAATATCAGCCAACCAGGAAGGCTCTTTGTTCATTTTCAGTTCTTGTTTATGCAAAGGCTCCCCCAGTTACGGCGAGAGTTAGGAGACCCCGTCCTACACAAACACAGCACCAGGAAAACTGCAGGCATTTACTGGGTGAGAAACGGCAGTGACTCAGCACCGTGTTGTGCAACAGGGAGAGCAGGGGCAAGTCTGGCCAACACCAGGGCAAACCCTTTTCCTCATAAAAATTACCATACTGCCTTTGATATGCAAGCAAGCCCTGGTTAAACCTGATATTTAAACAAGCGGGGCTTAAACCCCGTTGACTTGAACTGAAGAACCGTCAGGCTCCCCCCGGGCAAGCGCCCGGGCTCCAGGCTTGTGGAGGAGGGACAGGCTGCTGGGGTCAGACTGCCCGCACGGATAGTCTGATTCCCACAAAGATGCTTTTTTCGGTTTGCATCCCCAAAGTGCATTAATGGAAATCATGAAGGCACCTTTAGTCCTAATAACGCTGTCATTATGGAAAACAGTGGGAAAGAGTAGAGATAGGTGCGTCCACACCCTAGCAATTTACCCGTGACTTCCCTGTGCCTGAGAGCTCTGAACAGGTAGGGGCAGTGGCCTTTGTACTCTGAGACTTATTTTTGCCCTTGATACGAGGAAGACCGACTTAAACAAAACAACCTCTACATTATTTGTGTTTGTGCTGTGCATATTGAGAAAGGAGCTGGAAGTTCACCAGTTCGAAGGGACTGGCTTTATTCTTTTTGCAGCTGCTGACAATGACTGTTTGCAGGAGAGGACATGCTGGGAAAGGCACTTGTTTCTGAGTAGGGAGCATCTTCTGCCACTACCTTGGCATACAAATTCATCAGTAATTGATCAGTGGACACATGGTAAAAAAATGTCTAACACCGGCGATAAACATGCCTGTAGCACTACTTTTTATCAAAGTATACGCACACAGATACATCGTGGATCTGCACAGAGATCTCCCATCTGGCAGAGAGGATTCAATCCCCAAAAAATCATCTCATTGATACACTTACTGGATCTCAGAGGATTCTGCTTCCCATGAGAAACAGCAAGAACAGAGCGTGACCAGGTGACCAGTCTCTCGTTCATAGACGCCCGATCCAAAGCCATGACACGGCTCAGAAATTTCAGGACACGAGTTATGCTGTTCAGAGAATGTTTAGCACTGATGTAAATTGGTGGTGTTAAAGACATGTAAACCAGTTGCCATCTCCCTGGTATCCAGAGCTTCAGTGGGGCACAGGCTGCTCATTCTGGCCCTGCTGCATAGGGCCAATTTCATGGCTCTGTTTACAAAAGCTGCCAGCAGGTTCCCAGAAATAGCACATCCCACGGGTAACAAAGTTAAGAACGGCTGCTGTGGGATTGGGCTATTTACCAAACAAAGCCACTGGCCTTACTGTTTTATTGCTGCTGACCTCCCACCCAGAGGCCCAGAGTACCCTAAAGGCTTTAAGAGGAGCACAGATGTGTGTGTGAACATCACACCAAGGAGAGCTCTCAGACCAGTGCCAGAGGAACATATTTTTGAAGGAAAAGTGAGAGAAACAGAGGAGAAGAGATACCAGATGCTTCAGCCCCCTTCAAGAGAGGGCTCCTGCACCTTGTCTTCCTTCAGCAGAATGGCCACTGGGGCACATCTTCCCTCTTTTATCTTTGGAGGGGAAAAACAATGGGTTTGTTGCTGCAGTCCCAGAGCCTCACTGCCCACAGAGGACTGCCGTGGTGGGCAAAGGATGCCACTGTCCTGGGCTCCCAAAGTGGTTCCTGGCACAAGAAGGAGGATGAAGTGAAAGCTGTCCCGTGCCCACCAGCCCCAGCACAATTAGTGTTGTGTCGAACAACACAGAAAGATGCTGATACATGCTGAGACCTGACTCTGGAAAGCAACACAGAGTGACCCCAGCAGGTTTAGCTGTCAGAGGTGCTGAGCTGTAGTTTCAACGTGAATTGAGGTTGTTTCCTTGAGAGGGGACGCTCTGACAGCAGGTACCATGACAGCAAGCAGGCTGTTGTTAAACAACCTTTCTGTGAGAACACCCAGCAGTACAAGACCAGACTGCCCTTGAGTTCCTGTAGTAATTACTTTAAACACAGCAAACTAAGTTACAGGCATGGAAACAAATTTTTTTTTTTGCTTTAATCTCTCTCTAAGGATTGGTTTAAATTTTTGGGGGGTTTGTTTCTTTGTTTGGTTTTGTTCATTTTGTTGTTTCGTTGGGTTTTGTTTGTTTGTTTGTGGTTTGTGGGGTTTTTTGGGTTTTTTTTGTGTTGTTTGTTTTGGTTTTGTTGTTTTGTGTTTTGGGGTTTTTTTATTTTTTTTTTTTCCCCCCCCAGTTGGATATGTAAATATCCACACTGCTTAAAACAGAAAAAAATAGAAATATTGAAGAGGGCCCAATTAACGTCATGGTTATGGCAAAGGTCCCTTCACACCAGGGTTGTAATTCAGATGTTACATCCTACAGTAGCTAAGCAAATCCAAACTTGTTTTATTTTAACAAGGTTACAGAAAAGGGTGTGTGCCAACTGCTATTGCACACCTCTGAAGTTTCAAGCAAGACATACCTGGCTCTCATATGAGATCAAAATGGATTATCTCATAGGGCCAGGATGTGGTTGCAAAAATTCAGTACTGGTAAGTGTCATCATGATTCACAGTATAATCTACATTACTCAGTATAATTACTGCAGAATACATAAAGGCACAGGTAACAAAAGGTATAATATATACTAGATATTTACCTTTATCTCAATCACATACTATTTCGATATTTCTTGGCAACCCAGGAATCTTAAAGCAGCCCAGCCACCTTGAAGAGGATTCCCTTTTCTTACCAAAATTTACAGCCCTGCTTTTCTTTTATTACACCTACCTTGTTCTGGTTCTTTTTGTGAGTGGAGGATGGAGCCAGGCCTGTTTGCTCCCTGATCAGAGTCCTGACAGTCTCCCTGAGGTAGCCTTCAGCAAGCTGTTTATTATCAGGGCATGAGCCTCCATCTATAAAAAGAGAGGACTAACACAGCTAGTAATGATGATATTACTGTTAACACATAATTATCTCACAAGAAAATTGGGAGGGTAAATTAGTGTTTATAAAGTATTTTAAAGATGATAATATTATTTATGTGAGGGATATACTTTAATGTCCTGAGGACAGCAATTGTTGAAAACCACCTTCTAATTAGGTTTTGCTAATGATGTGTCAAAAGGGTTTAGGAAAAAAAAAAATGTCAGTAGGTATATTCAAAAATCCCTGGTTTTTCTTCTTGTATCATTGTTATCAGCTGCTTTCCTGTAGATAGATGTGCTATATCCACATCTACAAGACATTAAGCATTGTTTTCTGGCATATTAAATGTAAAATGAATGAAGTACATGGTAGTGCCAGAGCACGCTGTGCAGTACGTTATTAAACAACTTGCTCCGGTGATTAAAACCCTAGAAGTCAAAAGAGGTTGTGCAGTTGTTGGTTGGGTTTTTTTTTCCCCCTCCACCCCGCTGGGCTAGGATTTCATCCTGGATCTCCAGCCTCGTCTTTCACTGCACATCACTGATGTGCTTAACGCTCAATTAAAGCACACCCTGGATTTATTTCATACAATCCCCTAGCTGCAAAAGGGTGATTGCAGGTACTCATCAGAAGGAGCTGACTGCAGCGCAAGTCCAGCCAGAAGAATGACTGGGCCTCTCATATTTCTCCTTTTTTAGTCAATTATCTACATTTCGTTGAACATCCATTTCTTTCAGTTTTATTCTTGAGGACTTCTGATAACATATCAAACTTCCCTGAGCCGGTTGTAATCTTCCCCCCCTCGGATGCACACCATCACAACATTAGCTGTGAACGGCTGCAGTAGATTAAGCAGCATATTTCCACAAAACATTTCCAATAGGAGACCAAATTTTATGAGCTGTGTGAGCATCCTGTGTAACATTTGTAGCAGGTACATAAAACACTTTGGGGTATATAGAGAGAGAGGCATTTGACTGGGTAGACCAGTGTGTTAGAAATAGCTCTCAATCTTTCACGGTACTAGATGTGTGTCATAAGATGAGACCAAAAGGGAAAAAAAAAAAAAAAAAAAAAAAAAAAAAAAAAAAGAAAAGAGGGTCAGGAAAAAACCCAACAAAGTACACGGTGGAAGAATGAACTGAGAATTATTTCCTCAGCTGAGCCAATATTTCCTACAACATGGCTTTCTGTGAGTCAGCTTTTTTGTGCCATAGAACTTAAAATAGCAAAAGTGAGATAACAGTAGGCTTGTTGGAAATAGAAATTTTCAAGGGATTAAAAAAAAAACCCCAACTTTTGGACTGAGAGAGTGGTGATGAGCATGGTGGCAATCTTCTGGTAATAGATTACTCTAAGAATATATCAAATAATTCTAAAAAGGTGACGTTTATCTGCGATTGTAAAACATGGAATATCCCAGGAATGTGGGAAACCCACAGCCAGGGATTTCAGAGTGCAACACTCTGACTCCTCTCTTTCTCTCTCTCCAGTAAGCAGAAGTGGTTTCATCCCAACCTCAGCACCTCCTTTAATTTTGCTTATGCTGCTGAGAAGCCTGGGGCCAGCAGAGAGGAACCTCAGGGAAATTCCACAAAGATTTCACATGGTTCAGGACAGGGTTTAACAAATGTACTTAGAGGAGAGGACAGAATATTTCTAGAGGCAGAATGAAGCAGGGGATGGGCTGGCAATTATGCAGACCTGCTGGCCACATCTCAGCCTTCAGTGGTTCTTCAAGGGCTGTGCCTGCCAGAAATTAATTTAAAGGCTGGCTGAAGTGTATCTCCCACCAAAACCATTAGCTTCCCTGTTTGCTTACATGATGTTCGGTGTGCCCAGGTAGGAGAGTTCCCACCTAGAGCAAAGATCATGTGCCCGCTGGTAATTCTGCACCTTCAACTAGAAGCAATTAGCATGCAAAGGGGGTGGAGCCCCACCATGGCCTGTATGACAATTAGGATCATTATTAAAATGGACTCGAAAATGAAAAAGGCACCCCAGGTTTCAGCAGGGCTGAGGTCATCTCTTCCATTGCTGGTTTAATGAAGTCTCCTCTGCAAGCAACCCGTCTGCCTCAGATTTCATCCACTTGCTTACAGCCCATATGGATAATTCCCTCTGTTCCCCTATATTTAGGTTCAAAAGCTAACATTTGCTAACTTAATTGGAAATGGGGCATTTTGCAAAGAAGTGTCCCCACGCAGATACATGGCATTTGGCTTTAGTTTTTCATCTCTTCCTACCAAATGCAGGTCCTTTTCTGCAAGGCGCTGGGCAGAGACAGCTTCATCAGATATGCAATATAAGCAAACTAACGGAGGCAGGAAAACTGCCCAGCTTTAACAGCAGGTTATTTTTAAAGCTAAGAGTAAAACCTCCATCTCCTGAGCCTCATTGAGGGGACACTCACCCTGGCCAGGCTGCATCTCGGCACTCAAACCCAGGCATTTCTGTGCAAACGCCTTCTCTCCCTCCACTGCTCGGGGATTTTTATCTTTAAAAGTCTTTGAGGATATAAAAAAAACTTCTAATTTCCCACGTCTTGTCATTAAGCAGCTGAACTCCAAACAATGAATGATGACAAACCAAAGCAACAGTTTTAACTGAAGCAGGATTACACTTGGCATCACTATTTGTTATGTGGCTTACTGGACAGCAAGACAAATGTGTACGTACTTCTGCTGCCCTTTCCCACTGCCAGCTCTGTCCGTAGCCAAAGCAGCTGCAGGATGAGACTCCAAAAATCAAACAATATCTATCCCAGCAAGGGCTGGGTCTTCGGTCTTGGACAGACCCCTTGGTTTCTCCGGGTTGGGTTTTCACCTCTGGCACTGACCTGGCACTGTCTGGTGCTTCAGCAGGAGAAAAAGACTCACAGGTTTCTGGCCCATGGTGCTCTCATATACATATAGGGAGACAGCCGTCCTGACTTGGAAGGCAAGAATCAGCTCACCAGAGAATTTTAACCAAAATCCTGCTCCATTATTTTGTGTTATTCTCTTCCGAGTGAGGTGAAAACATAACCAGACCACAGCTGATTAACTATCACACAGTACTTGCAGAGGTTTAAGTAATACCACACTTTGCTCGTGCATCCTCTGAAGCCTTGCTGGTAATGATGATGCATGGGCTGTTAACAGTAATGCCATTTAAAAACTGGAGCTACAAAAATATTCGCAGAGGCCGCTGCCAGCTTTACACAAATTGATGTGAATGAATAAACACGTTACTTTGTGCCAGCATGGTACTTGTAAACCAAGAGGCTCGAATGGCTGTATCCAGCAAGGCAGATGGCTCCCACCTGGGTAGGAGGCTGCCAAGGGACCTGTGCAGTGAGCATGGTCCTCGACAAGGGCTCAGTCCACAGAGCATGTCAGGACAGAGACCCTGCTCACATCACCTCCTCCCTGAGCACAGCCCCAGGCTTGCACAACACCCAGGATCCCAGAGCCCTTGTGTCCCCAAGGTCCACAGCCCTCAGCAGTAACCCAGCTCATGGCTTGGGGGACATACTCTGAGCCTACAAAGTGACATTTAACAATGCCTGCTTGGAAACATTCTCTGTCCCTTCTGGACCATCTTTCCATGCAAACACAAGACCCATTCAACCCGGGTCGCATCCGCAGGCAATGAGGAGTCAATGGGATCATTCATGTTCCAAAACCCGTGTGCATGCTCGAGTTGTTCCTTTGGCAGCAGCTTGGGTTGTCAGTGCTGCGTGCTTCCAGCCCCAGTCCTTTCAGCATTTGCACGTATTCTACCTCCCGTGAGGTCCACAGGACTTCTGTAAACATAAATAACGGCAACATTATGGCCCCGTTTCAAGTCCAAGATTGCAAATGGTATTTCTATTTACTATTGAGTATCTATTTATTCATTGAATATCATTATATATTCATTAGAAAATCCATTAAAGAGGAAATTAGGGACCTAATGACCTGCACCATCATTCGAACCCAGTGTTTCAGACACAGGCATCAAATATAGTTCAGTGCTTGCATCTCATCTTATCCGATGACTCACTCAAGGTGGGAAGCAGCGTGATGAGACAGCCTTATTCACCCTCCACACCAGTAACCGGCTGGCAGAAAATACAGCCGTGAGGCTGGGCGCAGCTGCCTTGCAGGAAGGAGAGGCAGTGGGGGCTATGCTGCAGGCAGAAGGAAGGGACAGCGCATGTGTATGCATGTGTATGTATATAATATGTATATTTAGAAAGCAGGAGTGAACTGCAGCAGATCTGCCTCAGAGCTCTGTCTGTCCTGCAGGTATAGAAGGGACCGTGACTTGCCTCTGGCTCTGCAGGGAGTCACGACTCAAGGGCAAGATGATGACAGCAAGTGGCACTTGACCTTAGTCAGGCCCAAGGTTTAAGCAGCAAGTTACCCTTGATCTTCAACAGCAGCTATGAGTTGGCACGTCCCCAGCTCCTTTGTTTGCTGCCACCACAGCACTACAGCAAGGGCAGGTTTTCTGATAGGACTTTCTAGCCCAGATCTTTTTTAATCTTCCAACAGCAGCCAGGCTCACCAGTCTTACAGTGAGCTGCACAAACTGAGTGTCATTGTTGTTGTATATACAAATCCATACATGAACTGTGTATTTGTGCTGCTCCATTTCATTAAACAAGCTGAACAACTCAGTAGCTCTTTTTATGCCTCCAGGCACTTGGGTCATCTTTGATTTTTACTCATCTCAGAGTTTATATTTGCAATGAATGGCTTTTCTCCCTGGCAGGACAGCAAGATAAAATAAACCATAAAAATCTTCCCCAGTGAAATGGCTCCCACCAGCAAGGAGCAGGGAAGGGGTAGGACTGGGGCTCCCCTTGCATCACACCCCTCCCTTTCCCAGCATCCACATCCAGGGAGCACTGCACCACCCTCAAATTTCCACTTCTAATTTGGTGTGGCCACAGAAGCCAGGCCAGAATTTAGCCCCCACCAACACTGCTACATCCTTCGTTCACCTTCCAGAAGTATAACACAGCAAAGTCCTTGTCTTCCTTGCTGTTTGCTTCTTCCACACCCAAGCAAGGAAAATTTTGCAGCCTTTCAATGAACCAAAAAGGTCTCAACCAGGAGTGCAGTTCAGCAGTTAAGAGCCTGTCACACATCCAATACCCACTGCTTTCAGCAGGGTCTGTGATGGTTTTGAGAGTGATCAAGATATAGCTGCAAAAGATTTAAAGCTTTCTAATAAATGCTGCATGCCCTCCCTCTCACTGCACACAGACACACACAAACTGCATTATTCTAATTCCCTGCTAAGCTTTCTAACTCGTTCTTACATCACACAATATAATCAGCCATTTGGCCCCGAGTCAGTATTTCCATGAAGCAGAGTCAGTGTAAAAAGCTTTCAAGGCCCTGGGATTGCTTTTGCTTCTGTAATGTTTTAAAAATGCTATATCTTGGGACTGAAAAATACTCAAGTGAAAATGCAGCATTTCTGGATGTCTTTCAGCTCTCACATTAGAAGTGCTGGTGTTCAGAATGAAATTGTTCCCATATCTGAGCTTGGTACCAAAACATCAAGTTTTGTTTGTGAAGTTTATAAAAACAAATGACTATAGCCTTGAATATATTAATCACGGAGAAATGGAAACAGCTCAGTAGGACCGTCTAGCACCCTATGTACTTTACAGAAACAATAACAGGTCACTGTTTACCAGTGGCCATAGCAGATGAAAGCAATTAAAATGGTTCACATGTGGACTCAAAGCTGAAAGCAGCATTAGCACATGCCCACGTTCCGAGCAGCGCTGGCTTTGCGAGCAGACACAGCTGCTGTTGCTGCCTATAGGATGCTTACCCACCAGGTACCCTACACTGAGACTACAGATGGAATCAGCGTCCATATATACAAGGTATCTGCCTGAGAGCTGCTGGCTTTCACAGCACACTATGAGTTGCTGCTGCCCTTCACCTCCTCGCCATGCCCACAGTGAGATGCTGCGGGATGAGCAGGAACCACCCCAGGGCCAGGATCTGGCCCCTGCCAGTGTTGGCTGTTCTCGGGGGGGGGGGGGGGGGGGGGGGGGAGAAGATGAGTACACTGTGTGGCAGGGGATGCCCACACACACTTGAATACTCATCCTGAGCCCATCAAGATTGAGGATCTCTTTAGGGATCCTTTCAGCTGCTGGACAGGAATGCACTCCAGCTTCTCAGCGGACATGTCCCAGCACGCTCTCCTTATCCATAATGAAACTGAGGTGCCTTCAAATGTGGTGTGGTGACAGGGTGACATACTGTCCATATTGTTTGACTGCTGGTAAGTGTATTTATCATTCCTGCTTATTACACATTATTCCTCACCACTGCCTGGATTTATTTTGCTTTCTGAGGGGAGGAGCGGTGGAAATGCTGTCAGGCAAGCAGCAAGAAAAGCAGCACACAGGCATTTTGTTGTATTTATGTTCATTCTTAGCCATCCTCTTTCTTTTTTTTTTCTGTTTTTAGGAGCCATCATGAAGCAAAAGTGCAATTTTTGCATTGGTTACAAGGATTACACGACACCAGTTGTAACCACTGACAGGTTTAAATGTCATCTGAGAAAAGGAATGGCAAGAATGGCTGTGTTTTGAATTTTAATGGGGAGCAGGAGCTGGTCAGATATTGCTGTTTTGGGACATGCTTAGGGAAGGACCAGAAGGTCTCTCTGCTCTGAAGTGATGCACATAGCCACTGGGAACAATGTTTTCCAGAAAAATTATGGTTTTGTAACAGAAATCTTTAGAGACAGACCTGCTGTCCTATGGAAAATAGTTGTTGGGGTTTTTTCCCCCCCTAATAAAAAAATACTTCCCTTTTCCCTTATGGGGAGAGCTCCCAAGCCCAACCTCATTCCTGATGAGGCATTGTGACCAAGAACATCTTCATTCCCAATTGACAGGGCATCATGGGGTGACACGGGACAGTGCAGCCTGGCCAACAAAGCTCCCTATCAAGAAACTCCCCTCGGGGGAATTTCCCAATCAGAATTTTGAGCTTTGAATTGAAAGGTTTTGCTCCAAAATCTTTGCTCCAAAAATTGCTCCAAAATCCAAAAAGTTTTAACTTTTCAGTAAAAACTCTAAATACTTTGGGTAATGTTTTAAAGTCCAGCAGAAAGAACTGCTAATCATTTCCGTTTCTTCTTGGGCTAGGGGTGAGCCATGTGTCATCTCAAAAAAAAAAAAAACACCAAACCAAAACCAAACAAAACCCAAGCCAAATAATAGGCCCCCAGTTTACATATAAAAGCCTCTAAACTTTTTTTTTTTGCTGATTATTAGTAAATTATAAGCTTTATCTGCCTCTTACCATCTTGGTACTAAGGGGGAAGCTGAGGAGTTTTCCAAGAACTTCTGAAACTGCCAGTAAAAACTACCAATAGAGATAAATTACTGTATCTGAAAATCAGAAAGTAGCTTCTCTCCAGCTGTCTTATCAAGTGGCAGCACAGAGCTGTGAAATGCACTTATTGTGCAGCGACTGAAGAACAAATTTGGGGAGAACACTGGTGCTTTGGGCACCCACTGATGTGCATGGTCTCCAGATGAGAAAAGGGGGAAAAAAAAACCAAACCAAAAATCCCTCAGATATATCAGAATTTTTCCAGATCCCCCCCCCCCCCTTATTTTAAAGAAATCCTACCACAGACCACAGCAGAGCATGTGGCTGCTTCCAGGGAAGAGCAGGGACCAGCTATGGTCCCTGTACTCGAGGCAGGTTGTGGCCATCGAGTGCAGCATAACAGAGTTCTCCCTGATAATTTCCCACCTAATTCCCATGTAAGAGCAAATCCAAGACTGAGTCCTCCATCCAATGCCGCTGACTTTGCACGTGTGGGTAAGCCATGACACGCATCCACTTCCCAGCTCCCCATGCCCACAGCACTTGCCCATGGGGCTGCAATGGTTTCCAGCTGCCATGGCCCCTATCCAGCCAGCACATGTTTTCTCAGCCTCAGCTTGGCTGCTGGCCCACAGCCTCCCCGACCCTCAGCATCTTCTTTAATATTCACAGTTCTCTCACTCTTGTCTTGCAGCTTTCCCAGAGTTACTAGGGATTTTCCCAAATTTAGCCCTGCTCTTTTGAGCCCTTCTCCTTCACCTGAGCAGGCAAGCACTGTACCCCCAAATTTAATACCCCATTCCCTAGATAATGACCAAGACCACAGAGCATGTTGCTTGGATATGAAAGTATACAACCACCCTGGGTTTGGAATGAGCTTTCCAGCCTGCGTAGCTGAAGAGCAGTCCTACCCCAGATGGTTTATTGCTTTTCATGGCTGCACCTCATCGCTGCAGCCACAGAATGGTTGGGGTTGGAAGGGACCTGAAAAACCATCTAGTTCCAATCCCCTGCCATGGGCAGGGACACCTCCCACTAGACCAGGTTGTTTAAAGCTCCATCCAGTGTGTCCTTGAGAATTTCTGGGGCTGGGGCATCCACAACTTCCTAAGAAACCTGTTCCAGTGTCTCACCACCCTCACGGTGAATAACATCTTCCTTACATATAATATAAATCTACCATCTCCAACTGAAACCTGCTAAAACTCTGAGGAGGGACCCCATGCACCCACCGGGTCCAAGGGTGCTTGTGCAGTCACCCCCTGGGGCTGGCAGCACACTCCAGCAAACTGAGATGGCAGCTCATGCCAGGGGGTGGGGACCGTCCATCGACACCTCGCACATGCTCCTTCCTGAGCAGGAAGGGAACCTGCTGCTGCTGGAGGCAGCCGGGCAGCACAGCACAGACCGCATAGGTCTGGGAGAAGGGAGCATCATTTACAAGCTGCCGCCCACAGCAGATGTACGGACTGACACTAATATTTCTGCAAAAAAGAAGTAGAGTCCTCTGAATATGAACCTCAACATTTCTGGGGGGGCAATGAATTTTGAGGGAAAATTTCCAGGGCTGCAATGACCCCATCTAGTTACAGGTGCAGCACGCAGTCAGCCCAGCGAAGCTGGCTAGCCATACACACTGTCCAGAAGGGCTGGTGAGGGTCAGCTCTGCTGTGCCAGGATGGAAACAGCCCCTGCCAGGCATCAGCCAGATCACCAGGAGGGGAGAGAGTTGGGGCAGAGCCTGACAGTGAAGGGAAGCAACCCTTGTGCTCCCCACATGTTTAATCCCAAAACACAAGGATTTAGAATAGAAATTTCTGATTCAACAGCTTTGACTAGCAGATGTCAGCCTGACTAACAGTAATAACGCTAATTTTTGTTTGTTTGTTTTTAAACCAGGCCTGGTTTTTTTTGCCTTTCAGTATTTTTCTGTTCATTTTCCCCCTGAGCTACTGAAAATAAGCTTAGGAAGGATAAATATTAGACACTAAGGAGAAATGCCAATTCAGCACTAACTGGGCACGTGTTATGTGGAGAGAAAAAGAAACCACGAGATCTCACAGACCCGTAAAAGCCATTTCCAGACCTGTCAGTCCAGATAAAGAAAAAAGGTTCAAGCACTGGACTTAAGAGCAGCCTGAGCCCAGGTCTACCCTACTTTTAGGAGGGAGGCTAAATGAGAATGGAGGATGCCAACCTGAACTACCATCAACACAGAGGGAGGAGATGGCTCCAACCCAGACATCCTTTATTCTCCATCTATGGACGGCTTTCAGCAGGGATTTAAAGCTCAGTCTGAAGGCCTAGCAAGATGCCACAAAGATTATCTTGTAGTATTGTGAGGTTTAGCACAAGGGTGGGAGGTGTATCCAAGGACAGTGGCAAAAGCTTTTTGGAAAACGCTGGTGAGACAGAAGCTGTATTTACTTTGGTGGAGTTAGTTTGGAGCTACAGTAGGATAAACGAGACTAAGACCTAGTTTAGTCAAAGCAAATGTGTCTGACATTGACTTCAATAGACTACTTCCAGATTTATATTACACTGACCTCAGAGTCAGTGAATACACAGTGTGATGATAATTACTGAGAGCAATATAGAAAAACTAATCACTATATTAAGAGAAACAAAGAGCTCCTGGAAAAGTGACATGTTTTCAAACTGGGCCACAGTGACTTGGGATGGTTGGTGCCTATTAGATCATCCTCATGTCCAGGCATTTATTTTCTGTATCTTAATCGTGTTGAGAAGCTCAGGCAGAAGAGAGAAAAAGCAATTATCTTCCTCTTAATAGAGCTGTGCATTTTAATAATAATAATAATAACAACAGCAACAGAATGCCAGGCCAAATAAAAGCCACAGAAAAATCAAGGGAAAGGCAGATTCAATGCAACACAACTTTCTCAGACTTTCAGAGAGCATTTTCTCCTGCACTGCAGACCTCACTCCCTTAACGCCTCCCTCCTCCAGTTTCCTTAGTCCACACAAAGCGAGAAGTTAAAGGTAAACATCTGTTTCTGCTTGCTAACCATTCTTTTTTCCTTAGGAGGCTCTTACTGCTGACAAGGGCACTGCACATAATTCACACTGAAAGATCAAGCAAGGATAAAGGGAGTGGTTTCCTGCTCCTAAAAGCAGCCTGTGCCAGCACAGTAATGCTGTTTAAGCACAGCTCTTCGTCATCGCCAGCATGAATGAAAAGCCAAGGCAGCCCCGGGACACAGCGAGCAAGATCTCTTATAAATCAGGACAGCAAGCTGACCTCTGTCTCTGACATCTCCAAGCCACCATTTTTGGCCTGTTTGCTATTGCTCAGTCCCCTGGGCATTGTCTCTGTGATCCCCAGCATGAAGAAGGGGTGGGGGCAGAAGGCATTCCCCCGAGACAGCATTCTTGCCCTGGACATATAAAAGCGGTGACTCCCCAGCCTGGCTGCATCCCTTCTGCCTGATGCAGGACCTCACCCAGAGGCTCCAGTGCTGTCCCCTCTGAGCTGCTCCCCAGGCCCTGCACTGGCCTGGTTATGCAATGGCAAATGACATTTTATTTAAGCTGTTTCAGAGCAGCAGAAAGAAAAATCCCAATATTCCACTTTCCAAATGCCCTCAAGTCACACTCTTTCCATCCGTATTTTTCATGTCCAGCAGCAGAGCTCAGCAGCAAGGTCCCTGCGACCTCTCTTTGCTTGTACAGACCCTGTGACTCCACCTCATCACTTTCCTTTCAGAGCTGGGGCATCTGCCTGCCTCCTCCAGCTGACCCGGCACACCCTTGCCCTCCAAAATGTTGGGAGAGATGAGATCATCCAGAGCAGCTTATAAGACAAACATCCTGGCAGCTCTCACTAACATTTTCCACAGGTTTCTTGTGCTCCGTTAGCTCTTGCTAGACCATATCACAAAGCGGTCACCGTAATTAATGGCTTGTGTACTTTTGCACACACTGGTTCTTACAGTCCCTCTGCTTATTTCTAAACAGAGTCAAAATCACCAGCCCTAGGCAGCAAACATGCTCAGTAAATCCATAGTCTTGGAAATCACTTAACCTGTTCTTTGGACAAACTTTCCTCTCTTTCTCCCACTTATAGGTATTCCTTAAAAAAACCCAACAACAACCTACCATCTATCTCCCTTGCAAGGCTGCAAGGGGCAAGGCATAACCAGAAGGGTGTAAAATGAAGTCATAACTCAGTTAAAATCCTTCATCTCAATAATTTGCCCACAAGGCTTGGGGACCAAGGAAAGCAGATGCAAATTGTATTGCCTGGATCTAACCTTTAGCTAGAGCTTTGGTGAGAGAGAAGCAACGGAAGCAAGAGGAGAGGGGCTTCCCTACAGAAGATAGAGATGAAAAGGGAAAGGGAAAAATGCAAGCTATGAGTCTTCCCTAGCAGGAGAAGCTCCTTGCTCAGAGGTCTGATGGAGAAGAAAGTTTCCCAAGAGGAGCAGTGGAGACCCTTTCACATGAGTGCCTGTGGACACAGAGGAGAGAGAACACACTCACCACAGTTTGGGCAGGGTGGCTTCTCCTCCAGCTTGGACCTCTGGAGAGCTCACTTAGAGTCACAGGGAGTTTCTCTGCCAAGCCCAACAGATCCATAGTTTCATGTGCAATCACAGAAGGATTCAGACTGGGAAGAGACACCCAAGCACCCTCCAGTCCAGCCCTGTCAGAGCTCGGCCGTTCAGATCACTGCTTCTGCCAAAGGACTCAAGGATGCCACACTGCAAACAAGGATTCCCAACACATCCCTCTAGAGTGCTGCACCCAGGCCACGCAATCCAAGGGGCTGAGCCTGTCCTTCTTGGGCACAGTCTGGCCGGCTTCCACAGGGACCAGGGGGAAGGGTTGTTTTGGTCAGACCTGGTACATAAATTATTGAAGTCAGCTTAACAGCATGTCCCTCATCTCAGCCAGTGCTATCAAGAGATATCCAGTTCCATCCTAGCCTCTAGCCATGCCACGCTCAAAAGCGGACAGAGACATGCATTTGCTCCATCTGCATCCAAAATAAGTCCCTGGGGAGACATCCTCTGTTCTGCAAAAAGGCATGCTACAACCATGTCCTTTTCATAAAGACGACTTTAGTTCTGACACTTTCAGAGCTCCCCTAGACACATCCTTCTAGGTGGGATCACCAATAGCAGTATCACCAGACCCTTCCCCTTACACAGGCAAGGATCAGCACCTCTCCCCATCCCACAGCAGCATCCAACTGTCGCCCCAGCATCTGCACATGCTTATGCTCCTGGTGGAAATAAAATGGTCATCACAGTGGGACATTAATGGGCACATAAATACTACCAACAGGACTGTTATGGTGCTACAGTTCACACAGGCATCACTAATATTTACGGTGGGGTATGGTGGTGGTTTTAAGCAGTATTTGGGTTTAGGAGCCATTACATTGTTTTGAAATATGCACGCTGTTGGTGAATGCTTAAAACTCTGCTGTGCTGTGGCATAAGTTTAGTATTAATTTTGTCTTTGTAGAGGAAATTGAAAATGGTGCCCTCAAAATCATTACACTGAGGGAAATTTGGCTACAGGGGAAAAGACAGCCTGAAGGGAGAGAAAATTTACTTCAGGCAGCTGAAATACCTTGTAGGACTTGCTCAGCCCAGGCCCAGGCATGTGGAGAATGTCAGGGGCAGCATGGGGGGGCTCTGGCATCAGAGTCCCAGCTCATAGAAAACCTGTGAGCCCGTGGGGATGACTTTCTGCCTGTGAAGTATTGTTTGCTCTTATTTTAGTCCTATTTATGTCACCTCTGTGATGAGGGTAAGATACAACACTCCTGGAGGGACCATGCTGAGGACAAGGCCTGTACCCTACAGCAGTACTTATGTCTGCCAAGGTCCTTCTGCCTTTAAGCACTGGTACAGGCACTACCTGAAAGGATGCTACCCGAGACTTACAGGCTGTATCCTGACAAGTGGTACCTATGATGAACTAAACTGCTTTGTCTAGTCGGCCAATATTCCCATCACTTATGGTGGCCGACATAGGCAGGGCTGCACACTGCTCTCTGCAAATCCCACGGGAAACATCACACATCCCGACTGCCACATGGCAAGGGGTTCTCCTGCCAGTAAGAGACATACAGATGGTAAAAGTGGGTGGGTCTGTGTGTGTGTGTGTGTGTGTGTATATATATATAGTAAAAAAAGCCCACTTCAGCTGCCATCTCAAAATATTCCCCCTGCTCACTCTGCATGTCCTGAGTTCTCTGGATAGATGCGCAGAACCTGAATGACCAGCACTGGTCTGTAGGTGCAAGGGATTCAAAGTCTGTTTGAATGAGCATCAGAAATATGTGGAGTTTATTGAACTGAGATAAATTCTTGGATCTCATCCATGTAGAAAGGAAATACTCAGAATTCATCTGAGAGTTGACTTAGACCTGCCCTTTCCACCTCATATCCTGACATTACAACCTACCTATATAAAAAAATAATAAGAAAAAAATCTCAAATCTCTACTGGAGTTTCAGCAAGTAGCAGAACTGAGTCCAGAGAAAGAAGAAAATCCCAAAACCTTGAATAGCTCCATAGGAACAACTGCTGGTGTATGCTGTCCTCCTTTTTCTCTAGCTTAGGAGCACAAAACCCTGCAGCTGGAGCAGCAGCAAGGACCCGTCTCTACTCGAGCTCCACTGGGACTGCACATCACAGGCATTAGCCGGGTGATGACAGAGGAAGCAGCTGTTCCCACTCCCCTGAAGCCTGTGACGAGCTGCAAGGATGGCTCCACTGCAGCAGCATCCCCACACCCCACAGCTCATCCCCACAACTGTTGGGGCTCAGCCCAATGAGCCATGCCAACCAGGAGAGAGGGTCCCACCCTCGGGGGTGGGGGGGGTCTGCCTTGCAAGCCCCCATCAGCTTTTGGAGGGAAGCAGCAAGCAATCAGTGGATTTTCTCATTCTCTACAAGGATTTGCAGAGACCGAGGTCTGGCTTGGGACAGCTCAGATGAGTTTTCATATGTATAAAATTGTGCTGGCAACAGAGCTGCCCTTTGTTTAATGCAGGTTGTGTGTGCTCCCCACTCCCTGTCTGAGCAGAGCGAGCATTACATCACTGACTGGATGTAACTTCCCAGCTCCCTGACTTCCATAAAAATTCTAACACCTGCGAACTTTTTAAACAAATCATGTATATTAGGGCAGAAAACTCCCCCCACATTCTCCTGAACTAGCAGCCATGAGGCTTGAAAACAAATCCTCTAGAAGACATCTGGTCGATGCTGGTGTTATTATTACAAGGCCCCCACACACACCCCGTGGTGCTGGTGGCAGAGCCCCCACGGACCTGCTCCACAAAGGCCACACTATTGCTGGGACTCTCTCTGCCATACTGAGCTCCCTGGGAATCTGATGGATTGCTTTCAAGAGTGCCTTAAAAACCATAAATAAATCAATCAGATAAAATAATAATAATAAAAAAAAAATCTCTGTAAATCTGAAATGAAACAAAGGGTGAATCCTCAGTCTGCTTCTGCAGGTGCTGATAGCAAAGCAGTGTACCAAGAAACGTGCCTGGCCTGCAGAGACTGTTGGGCAGGGGAGAAGGAAAGGTCTCCAGCTTACATGCTTAGGTACAATTTTCTGAAAAGCTGCTTTACCTCCCCACCCCAGCAATAAAAAAAAACCTGCATACTTGAGCAGCTGCTAACTAGGAGCTGAGCGCTGGGTGGGTTGAGAGCAGCATGTTTTCACCAGACCAGAGGCCCAGAATTGCTTAATTCAGGTGTGTGCAAACAGATTCGCTCTAACAGGTTCCAAGAAAAGGATGTTAAAAAAATCCTTGCTTTCTTTTCCCCCAGACCTCCGAACAATAACACAAAAGAGTGAGAAAAGACGCTGCAAACCCCCACCTCTCTCCACAGCCCTGCGAGGCAGAAATGCCCACGTGCAAACCTCATGAGCAACCTTTGTTCTGGTGACATTTCCAGTCCAGTCACTAGGTCAAAGAGAGCACGGACAAGTTTAATTAAACATCCAGACTATCTGGTGTTGCTTTATTATCACCTCAACCTTCCCACTGCTTTTCAAGTGAGACCTCAGGCACATAATCCTGACAGCAAATTAACAAGTTTATCTTGGTTGATTGACCCAGACTTTGGAGCCATAGAGGAAAAAGAACAAGGGCTTGAAGTTCAGCAGAGCTTGGTGCCAAGTATCACTCCTAAATGACACCCCACAGCTCAGCAGCAGCAGCAGTTTGACTTCTCTTACCCAAAGTCCTGTCACCAGCAGCCTGTGCAAACCATGCAAATGCTGCAATTAGTATCAGAGATAAACCAGATCCATTAGTAGATGGAAGGGGAACTCAATCTGTTTTACAAATGGAAATGAAGTATCAGCCTCAATTATAGGATTTTTAAAAACATGCAATTTAGCAAAATGTTGATTTCCTTTTCGTTTACTTCATTCTTTGTCTTTTAGATACTTCAGCTCAAGTAGCAGGCAGTATATTAACCGACCAGATTTTGGCAATGTATTTAATAATCAAGCTCAAATAAGTGCTCTTAGGAAATAATTTTATTTACAGTTCAGCTGGGGAAGAATACTAAAGCTTGAGTATTTGGGTAAAATTATTATCCTACAGTAACATATTTTGAAGGCATTTGGGCTGTAGATGACAAGTACTAGTGAGTCAGAGCACAGCATCTGACCTTTCAGAAAATTCATCATTTATTTGGGACGCATAGCAGGATTTGCCATCCAGCTTCCCCCAGCCAGGGTAGGCAGGCACTGCCAGCACCAGTTTTAGTGCCTCCTTTACCCCTCCTGTCCCCTGAGTCCCATCAGGAAGGTTCGGGGGTTCCTGGCAAGCACCAGAATTGCTCCTAAGCCACCAGACTCACTCCTCCATACAGTTGCTTTATGTGTGGATATGTTCTACCATCTGCAGCAAGACTGGAGTTTGGGAACACTACATGAAGATATTTTAGCATGTACATGCCTGTATAATAACTTTTTTTTTTTTAATTGGTCCAGCCCACGTTACTGTTTAAATAATTGAAGGTGCTCAGCATTAAACATATTTTGCCATGCTTTCCCCATGGCACCTTTCCCACTCCAAACTGTTTGGAATCTGAACAGAGACTAAGCATTAACTAATTAAATTTCTCAAAACAAAGGTTAATTAGTGTGCTTATTTTGGATTATGTGTATATTGAATTATTAAACACTATATGGTACCATAAAAAAAAACCCCAACAAACGGCAGGATGAAAGGAGGAAACATTCCTAAGCCCAAAGAATGGCTTTTCTGGCTGCCATTACATTAACCCTTTGTTCACAACCCCAGCATTCACGCTTCTCCAAAAACCACCACCTAGGGGGTTTGAAGGCTGAAATCGTAAACCCTCCCAGTCCAAAAGGAACGTCCAGCAGCCCTGAACCATGACTATAGCAGATTATCATCATTTCAGGATGATGGATAATGGAGCTGCAGAGAACTCATATTTGCCTCATGATAACATTATCGGAACACCTCATCCAGCACACACACACGGGCTCCTCTTGTGGTCCCATTTGCTGAGCCAGACACAGCAGCCACCAAGGACAGAAGGTCCCTCACAGAGCCCCTTGGACAGAAATATTCCTCTTTTCCCTCCAACTCCACTCCCTCCCTCCCCTCTCCCTTTCATTTTTAGTCCCACAGTGGAAAGTTTGCAACATGCAGCCATGTTTCAAATACTTAAGTTACACAATGTTCTGTAGACCAACATAATAACTGGAACCCAAGCACCAGACCACACTAAATAAAATAAACCCAGATTCTGCTTTTCTCCCACACACTGACCCTACGACGGTAGCACCAAGCCACACAGGATACACAGATAAACCACTTGCAACACCTGAGAGGTTAGGAAGCTATGCTAATACCAGTCACGCTGTAATTACCTGGCAGCATATAAACACACCTACCTGCCCTGAAAGAAGGACACATGGGGCACTGTTTTAAAAGAACAAAGGGATCTATCTAAAAAGCTTGCTTTCTTTCTCAAGCATATTGTGTAAAGCCATACTTTACATACACTTGCCCTACAGCAATGGGAGCGTATCAGACTTAACTGCTTTAGGCATTTCCACCATGCCTATCATGGTGGGTCCAGTATCTGTTTTATCTGAAGAGTCTCATGACAGCTGACATGAGATCCTTTCTTCGTCACCAGAACAAGTCTCTGTATTTCAGCTTTCAATTCATTTTCTGTACAAACAGAAGCCCCGAGTCAATTACAAAATGCATCTCTTCTTTCACAGCATCCCCTATTGCTTTAGTGAACAACAACCAGCTTGACAGTCCAAACAGCCAAAGTAAACTCACAGGCACTCCTCCGGCGAGAGATTATCCTTGAGTTGTGCTTATCCAGAACCCAGCAAACACCTTTAGAAGTTTCTCTTCTGCTGCCCCACCTCAGCATAATGTAAACTTCAACATCATATTAGAGATGCATTTTTCAGGGACACTGGGAGATGAGCTCTGGTGGCACTTGGAAGGGGGCTGAAAAGGACAGTTCATTGAGTATGGGTATCAGAAGCAAAAATGGGTCAGTTCCTGTTTTATCACCTTGTGACTGCTGCAGCACTATCAGGAGGAGCAGAGATGCACCTGACACCTTCAGAGGAGGCAGAAGTAGTTTTAGCTGCTTACTTTCACCTGATGTCCTGTTCCTATCCCTTGAGGTCAGGATTCCTCCTCAGCTGTGAATCTCTGCCTAGATTGACAATTATTTGCCATCAGACTTTTTTCAGATTGATTACCTGATCAGAGGACTAAACTGTATAAACTCATTTTACAGCCATTGCTTATGGAGGAATACAAATAAAATTGGTTCTCCCATTTATTTATTTATTTCCTCTACTTAACATTTAATCAAATGCATTTTATTACAGAAATACTCTTTCTGCAGATCTAGGAAGGCAAACTAATTAAGGTTACGTTACTGAGGGACCGTATACCAACACTTGATTTATACAAGCAAGGTGTTAAAGTTGAAACTCCTTTTTTCTTAAGGCTCAAATATTTTTGTCCTGCTGTAGAAGAGAAAATACATCACTGAATGATGGATATCTCAGAAATCTGATTTTATTCCCCTTTTCTCCTTTCCTGATAGTCTTACGGTTCGCATTCATGCCCTTTGGGAAAATTGCCTGGGCAACTTCTCTGATGATACGTTGAAGGTCATCCACAGTAAATGTGATACAAAGTCAACCCAGATCTCAGGCTTTGCAATCGTTCATTATGTAAATGACAGGAGCTGTGAAGATGGAAATGAGGCATACAGATGCTGTTACGCACGAAAAAGCAGAGGGGAAACTTCAGATTTCCTTTCAGTACAGAGGCGGTTGGTGTCTACAGGCTCTCTCCTCCCTATGGTATTTCTAGCATGAACAGGTTTCAGATTCTCTATCGGTGTTATTTCAGAAATGACTAGCTCCATGGTTCTGTGTACGTCAAGGACTGGGGTAGATCTTTAAATTCATCACACATATGGGAAGAATTGAGGGACAGATGCAGCTGCAACGTGGATGGAAGGAAATGGGGAGGGCAGCTGTGCAGGGCAATTGTAAATGCCTGTCCAGTATCCTTATTTCTGGGATTAGTCTTGTTGATGGCTGTTAGTGAAGACCAGTCCCGAGGAGGAATGTATCTGTGTTGTGAATTGCAGCAGAGAGACGCACAAGTGGAAGAGATAAGATTCAGCATTTGATTTCACGCATCCTTGGGCATATCACTTGGAGGCCAGATTTTCAAAGACATTAGAGATCAAAGGATGAAGAAAGATAACCAGCTTTGTTTTCAGGGCCCATATTTCCTGCACATTCCAATAGGAAATGAGCACCTTTGTGCCCCCCCCCCCCTTTTTTTTTTGGTTTCGTTTTGTTTTGTGTTTTGTTTTCCTTTTTTTTTTTTGTTTTTAATATTACTAAGTGCGTTTGGGTAGTTGGTTTCATCATGAGGAGCCAACATACATTTAAATGGCAGACCTTAAATTGCACTTTGTTTCAGTTCCCCACCTGAAAAGAAAGGAGCATGAATTTCCTTTTCTTTGGTTCCTCACAGATCTTGCTTAGGTCTGAAGCACAATTTTCCTGTAAGCAATAAATACCATTAAGAGATATTTTAGGCCTAACTTCAAAAAATGAGGTGTACTCAGCAGCTAATGGGAGCTACCGGTGTTTGGCAGCATTGAAACTCAGCTGCAGTGTCTCAAGTTCAGTTCCTCAAAAATAAAGGAATCAAAAACTCAAGACTGCTTTTGGTATTGTGGGCTGAAAATCTCCTTAGGGAACCTGGGATGCAGACATATTGATGATGGGGTGGAAGGACAATGCTGAATCAGGTGCTTTCCCACCAGGAGACTGGCACTATCCAGGGCAGATCGAATAGGAGAGCAAGGCTGAGCCTTCACCCACCAACCTCATTATAGATCTGCTCTGACCTGCAGTAAAAAAAAAAAAAAAAAAAAAAAAAAAAAAAAAAAGAGGAGAAGAAAAAAAAAATTGGAAGGGAAATGCCAACTCCCTGTCCCTAAGACAACCTCACCCTTCATGTCAACAGAGTAACAAACAGAGGAAAAAGTATGAAATTCCCTTAATGAGAGACAAAGAAAAAGATTTGTTGAGTCATCCAAGAGTGTTTGCATGAAGATATTTTGTTAGCAACTGCACTAAAAGAGAAAATGGAACACATTCTGGTTTGGTTCTTCCTTCAGCAGTGAGATTGATTTGCATTCACACATGGAAATCTGGTTTACAACAGTGTTCTCCTGCCCCTTCCTTTCTTTCACTGTTTCCGTCATGTATCTTGGCTAGAAAATCTGTTCTTCTGAAAAAAACCCACACCAGACGAACCCAGGGCAGACCATTCTCCCCACCGTGCACACGTCTTCTTTGAGAGGTATTTTTTCTGAAGGACCCTTTTGAGAAGCAGGAAAGTTTTGTCCTTGGCCCCACTGAGCTCCTGTACCACAGGCCACTCTGGGTGAGGGGAGCCTGGCTCCCCGAGGAGGAACTTGTCCTCCACGAGCTCCGGGTTTTGCAACACATGTAGGAAACATCTTGCACTGGCCTTGATTTATGCAGCACTGTTAGCTAATCTCTTTTATGTAATCACCGATAGCTGTTTCTAAAGGCTAAGCCCCCAAAATGGAAGGAATGAATTAAAAGAGACAGATGCAGTTTGGATGACTCTTTGTTCCAATTACAGCCTCCAAAGTAACCTAGTTAGTTGGTGCTGATTTATGCAGGCGTTCCGATACGTCGCACACACACCCAGATGGGAGCATACAGGTTATTTGCTGTTCAGCCCAGTTTCACAGTCTGATCCTGCTCGCATCAGAGCTGCTGGAATTGCTCCAGGTTTATTCTGCTGAAATGCAATCAAAGTCCGGTCAAAAGTTGCATAGGACTGGGTTTCCATTTACCCTGGATGCCCTTGCTTGGCACCACTGCGGGCTTTGGGAGCCTCCCCCACCCAGAGCTGCCTGCCTTTGGTCACCCAGCATGACTCAGGGAAGGCAAAATCCCTGAAGTACCTTCTGCAGCATCTCCAGGTTCATACTCCACAGAGTGCAGATCAAGAGGCAACCTCAGTCTCAGTGACCCACTTGGCTGCCATGGATGCAAGTCGCCCCGCTACACATACATGACAGCACCCGAAGGACTAGTGCTCCCAGCAGGTCCAGACTCCTGGGATGCACAGACCCCTTCATCAAACATTCATGTGGGGTGGGCAGGCTGTGAAAAAGCCTTGCGAGAGACTCCAAATCCTGCTCCTAGGAGAGAAGATAGAGTGTCTGCACAGCCATCCCAGCTTCCCTGCTTAGAAATAAAGATGCCTCTTGGCTTAGGGATGGAGCCATTGCCTGGCTCACACATGCTGATGAAAGACCTTCCTCTTTTTCCCCATGGAAAAATACTGCCCAATAGAGCTCTGTTTATGTTCCCTTCCTCCACCAAAGGCTCCTCTGCCGTGACTTCAGGGGTAGCTGGAGCAATCCCACAGGCCTTTGAGAGTATTTTCGCATTTTATGTAAACTGAGCACTGTTTCTGTAAAAAGGGAAAGATTTATGCTTGGCAAACATTTCCAAGGAGCCAATATTTCCCCATTACTTACTCATGGCTTGTGAATACAAACCTCACACAGCTGGTACCTCTGCTAATGATCCCATTACAATATGTATTGAGCTGATACTCCGTGATATCTCATTGAGGTATTCATCCATGTCAGAAAGGATTTGTCTATAAAAAACATCTCCTCTCATACCATCACAGGATGCTGTATTCATTCCTCTTTCCTCTGTCATCTGATGCTGCCTAATCCCACTCAGTGACATCAATCACTGGGGGAAAATAAGACAATTAACTGGCAATTAATTAAATTATAAACTGTAAGGAAGAGCAGAATATTTGTAAACCTTAATAGCCTTATTAACATGCACATTACAAGCTCGTTGCACAATCTTATGGCTATGGATGTCTTTATATGTCCATGACATCACACAGATGTTAATCACAGGGTAACCACTGTTCACCTCAAAGGGCTGCACAGTGGTTCAAGGAACCTGCCTCGCCAGCCTGGAGCCGTGACTGTACGGATGATTTACACCTCCCCTCCTGCTCCACACCAGAGTAAAGGATGGCCGGAGCACGTGCCATGCTGCAGCATGCTGGCAGACACGGCCCCTGCAGCAGCCATGCTGCGTTCAGGCCAAAAGGACGTGGGGATGGCAATTCCCTGCAGACGATTTTCTGCACAGAACAGGCACCTTGTGGTGCATGTAAGCAGCAGGCAGCTCTACCCAGCCCCTGGGCTCTTTGATCCAGGCTATGAGTAAACTGACCAGCAACAACTCAGAGGCCTGCTGCAACAGCCACCCAGTCCAGAGCTCTCTCTGGGATGGACCAGGCTTCTGACCATCATGAATGGTGAGCCTCAGATCCCTCCCCTGTTCCCTGCTCAGCTGGGCAGGTTGCTGGCCTTTCCATCAAAAGAACACACATGCACTGGGTTAGGGCTGAAGTCAGAAAACCTATCGGTGACAGTAACAACAGATTATTATATAACACACATGCAGTGTGGTTTTGGTTAAAGCTATTTCCTGTAGGGATAAAGGAAAATAAGTGGGAAGAAAACAATGGCTGAGGATAGGCACCCGCTGCAAAATCACAGCAGCTGTTACAAGGGAATGGCAGGGTCTCCATCACTGAGGAACTGGGCTCAAAGCTTAATGAATCCAGAAATTGTGCCTGACCTGCAAGAGAGGGGGGAAAAAACCCGACCCAACCAAACCATGAGTGACTGCATGAAGCCATAGCCAGCACCAAGTGAGCTACCAGGACCTACGGTATTGCAACGGTCATGTTGCCACAGTATCGCTACACGGTCCTCAGGCCCCCTGTGAATAACCTTCACACAAAAACCCTCATGGTACTCTCTCTCTCGATCGTACTATTTCTATAACATTTTTGTTTTGGAAAAGAGACTGAACCAGTCCATCTAATATACACCAAGCCTTTGACTTTTTCCTAGTCTATTTGTTCCAAAAGAAGTACCTTGTGAAGTGGGAGAGCGACCTACTAAAGCAAGGAGTTGTAGAAGATGGATGAAGCTGTAAATCAGGCCTGCCTCCAACAGCAGGTACAGCCTAACTAGGCTCTGCCATCCTCCCTCGCTCAAAGTCAGCTGCATCCCAAATCTCAGCTGTGTTAACTCTGGTTCCAGTCCAGTGTTATTTCTGTAACATGTGAACTGGGATGACATGCACCCAGCCGATTCATTTATTTGTGGAGCGTGGACCGCTGACCGATAGCCAAGTGCTAATAAAAGCAGCGTTCTCCCTCCTGTGCCACTCTGTACTAAGTACCGGTGGCAGGGTGGGCCTTGGGGCATGTGGGGCTCGCTGTGAACCGCCTGCCGTCACCAGCCAGCAGAGGCTTCAGATTCTCATTCTTAATTTTGAAGGAGCTGCATTGCCACCTCAGTTTCTCTCCCAGTTCAGCTCTATATTTAGCCAGGGATTCTGTCCTCAGCTTGGTTTTTTTTTCAGTGAGGTTGGTAGCTAACATCGCTCTGCTGCTGGTACGCCTGCCTCCCTTGTCAATGCGCATGCTGTTCTGGGGAGGCATGAGGCAGTCAGATGTGACAGAAGCTGAGAGGTTTCTTTCACAGTTAGGAAGGGAGAGGAGGGAGCCAAGCATTTCCATTCCCACCCTAGGAGCTCCAGTCCCCGGGGAAGGCTGGAATCTGATGCCGACTGGCGCTGGGAACGCCCACGTTCAGCTAACCTGACTGAAGTGTTCACTGCAGGATAACTGGCTCTGAGGAGACATTACGGCAAGACAAAATGGAAATTAATCAAACAAGATGGGACATCAGTTATTTTAAAAATAACCCAGAGTGAGGCTCCAAGAAACTGTGACGGCCGGGGGCCAGATCCACATTCCCTAACCCCAGCTCGCGTCTGGGGTAACTCTGACTTTGGTGGAGTCACCTGGGCTGGTGCTGAGGCCAGTGAGATCAGAATCTGGCCCAAACCACTTGGCCTCCTGCTGCACCCCATGTTGTAACTATCCGTGATGTTGACACTTTCAACTTGCCACTCATTTGTGGGACTAATTACACATTCGCATTTGTCTGCACTCACTTGGCTCCTAGCAACTGCAGTCACAGTCCTAATTAAAATAATAGACTGAGATTGGTAACATTACTGATTTAACAGGAAATTAGAAGAGTTACGTTTGCAGAGCTTAGGTAATTGACACCAACAGCGCTTTTCTTGTAGTGTGCGTTCTGTGATTGATTTTGTTCTCCAGTCAGACCTAAAAGCAGCTTGGGAGCACATCCCACCATCAGATTACAGTACAGAGGAATTAAATGACTATTACACCACTGCCTGCTCTAGAGCTGGCAGCTGCGGGCTTGAGCATGGCTTTGAGCTTCCAAACCAAACATTAGACCCAAAATTATAAGCCTAATGTAAAACAAAACACGTTCAGCACAACACATTTGGTTCCCTGCAAGGCGCTTGTCTAACAGCGCTCCTGCCCAGGAAGAGGGTTGCAGCTGACACGGGTGCAGCCTCTGTGTCCTTGGTTGCCTCAAACATCTATTCCCTTAAAACAAGGCATGGCCTAAAGGTTCCCGTGGGCAGATGGAAAGGCTTTGCACACATCACCAACTGTGCAATGCACAGGGACACTCTGGTCATGCAGTGGTGGAGCTGAGAGCAGATGGTGACGGGGAATGTTCAAGGCATGTTAAGAAGATTTCATTGTCATGTTGAAGAGAGAAGGTTCTGCTGTGCTAAACCCCTCCTGCAGCTCAGTCCACGGGAAGAAGTTCTGTGTGTGGCTAATATTGCAAGGAAGCAATGCTCCCCTTTTTATGGAAGGGGAATCGTGTTTCTGGAGATGTCCCTTCTCATTCTCACAGTGGTGTAAGTCAGAACAGTCCATACTACCCTCAGAAAGATGAATCAGTCTTTCTCAGTTGAAGAAGCTTCTGACTCCACAGTCTTCATATGTGTTATTCATGAAATAGATCCTGGCATCTCCAACAGAGCAGGCTGACATGAGCATAACAGGGCGATTCTCTCAAAAATGAGGTGCACTGGTTTGGTATCAGAAGCTGCAGCTGGGCCTGGTATCTTGCTATCACTTCTTCCCCAGAGCCTGGGGCCACAAAGGCAGGTAATTTTCTATTCTGACCTCCTAAGTGTCCTATCTCCTTCAATCCCCTCCAGTTACAGTGTTACATTGTCCAGCAAGTTCCCTATACTGCACTATACGATACTACTATGGGGTAGTCAGTTCCTTTCAGAAAGGTACATACAGCCCCATTCGAAGGCACCAAACCAGAGAACACATCTCTGTCCTTGTTAGTTACATCCAACTGATGGCCACTTCCCAAAAGCTTCTGGTTAACTCACACCCTTCTCTGCTTCTTGAAGGCACTCTATGATCACTGCTAAGTAGCGTCTACAAGCAGATGTCCCTACAGAATGTAGTCCTAAAAAATAAGGAGAGTGAGAGTGGAGAGCATGGAGAACCCCAGCGGTGAGGACAGGGTGCACGTTTGTAGGGCTCCACACAAAGCCACTGCTGCAAGGAGGGGCGAGGCATTATTAGCTAGACCCCCATGGCAGGGCAACCTGCAACACGTATCGGTTGAGGGAAAACCGTTCCCTGGGTTCAGTGACTTTCTCTGCAGTGTCCCATGTGACACTGACTGATAGCGTTTATAGAGCAAGAAATATTATTTATATCTGTACATCTCTAGATTGAGACACTGTCTGTGGAAGTGCAAATAACTGCTGCCTGCTTCTGAAGAAATGCATCGCCTGCGAATGGTTGTGCAAACCATGTATGAAACACCAAAATTGCATCAAGTTGCAAGAATACTACGTTACTTAATGGTCATATGCTCCTCTGGGCTCTTTTCTATTTGTGGACTCAGAAATCTGCTGTGAAGAACAAAGTACACGTGGCCTGGACTTTCTTGTCTGATACTACTTCCAGCACAACAGGGCTACAAAATGTTTTGATGAACGCGTATGTCTTCTACAGAGAGCTTCATGGAATACTACTGCTGAGAGAGCTGCAACGTAGGAAACACCCATCCCCGGTTTATAAACCCCATCCATCTCTGCTTGTCTCAGGGAATATTATCAGGGCCCCGGAGTGATCATGCAAATGCTGCTCTTGCAGCTTGCATGGATTATCATTTACAAAAGTCCTCCTTTCCTTCTGCTGTGCCTGAGAACAATTACACCCAGGAGGCATTTGTGTCCATCTCGTTTGGATCCAGCAGCTCCCAGAGGCCTTGCACATGGGATGTTCCAGTGAAGCCCCTGCATTCCTGTTGGGCAGGCTACCCTGCAGACACTTCTCCCCATTGAGGAGAAGCCCTGCCAGGCACGGACAAGAGGATTCGGCCATGCTGCAGACACTTCTCCCTGTGTTTTTTCCCGCGTGAGCCAGTTTCAGGTGGTAAGTGACAGCCTGGGCTTTACTCACTCTGCATGAGCACCGAAATGAAATGAATACTGGGGACATTTGCTTCTGGAGTGTTTCCGTATCCCACAATTTAAACCTCTCTGCTATTAGCAGATGTCTGATCCCATAAATACTGGCCAAACACTCAGGACGGATGCCTGCTGCTCCCAATGACAGCAGTGAGCTAGCCTGAAAATTAAGCACCATCATCTTCTCCCCGTGTCCCTCATCGACCGGCACTGCTGCCTGTTACAGCCCACTGGCAGGGCACATGGCTCTCGGCCCAGGTGATTCCCACCATGGCAAGGGCAGGCACCCCGTGTGCAGCCCAGCCTCACATGGAGGTTGTGGGGAAGCTCTGAGGGATTTAGATGGCCCCAGAAATTTATATCCTATGGGGCTGGGATGGAAGAGAAGCCTCAGCCCTGGACACTGACATCCACTGGTGCCTGACAAAGCCACGGCGCTGCTCACAGCTCCTGCCACCAGCCACGGCTTGCTGGGCAGGAAAATACACCAGTGGTAGTGAGCAAGCACTATAGGCAGAGGCCGCTTCTTGCTAAGTCCCTTGCTTTGCTCCAGGATGAGCAGGGGAACCTGACCCGCACCCAGCACACCCTTTCCATGCCTCTCTCCCAAATGAGAAACACAACTGCCCATCTCAAGGAGCTTCCAACCTGGCTATGAGTCTAGAGGCAATGCACGCAAAGAGGCAGATGGGAAAATATGATGAGGCAAGGCTGCAGAGCGGGTAACACAGCACACCAGCAGCCTCACCGCTGCAATATATTGCAAGCTTCATGACAAAGCCAAGCTGGAAACACGTGAGAAAGTTTAAAATGGCTTGTTCGAGCACTGACGAAGTAGATGGTAGATTCTGTTTGATCTTTAATGAGAGACAGTGTGGGCACAGGAAAGTGAGAACAAGACACGTAGTGTGCTGCAATAAAGCAGGTGAAGTGGTGGCAGTGTGCCAAGGGTGACACGGACAACAGGACAGGCTAAGGAGTGTGATCTTTGCAGCTGCATTTGGGATGGAGCGGAGAGAAGCGGAGCAAGCTCAGATGTGTCAGGGTGACAGAAGAAGGATATTGCAGCAACTGGGCTGCCACGAAGACACCAACTGCCTGGGCAGGAGCAGGAGCTGGGCAGGAATATGGAAGAAGCCCTACTGTAGAGATGGTATCCAAGAAAAAAAAAAAAAATCTTAGTCATAGCCTGGAGTTTTAGGATAACATAAGGACATTTATAGTTTACTGATAAGTTAACCATGTGATGCCAGCCACAAAGTCCTTCTTTGTTACCAACAGTCACTGAGCAGCAGAACCGGGCACACACAGCCCATTTTCTGGAGAATCATTGAACGGTTTGGGGTGGAAAGGACCATTAAAGGTCATCTGCTCCAACCCCCTGCACCGAGCAGGGACATCTGCAGCTAGAGCAGGTTGCTCAGAGCCTCATCCAATCTCACGTGGAATGTTTCCAGTGACGGGGCTTCTACCACCTCTCTGGGCAACTTGTTCCAGTGTTTCACCACCCTCAGTGTACAAAACGTCTCCCTTCTATCTAGTCTAAATCTCCCCTCTTTTGGTTTAAAACCGTCACTCCTTGTCCTGTTGCAACAGGCCCTGCTAAGAAGTCTGTCCCCACCTTTCCTGAGGGCCCCCTTTAGGTACTGAAAGGCCGCAGTAAGGACTCCCTGGAGCCTTCTGTTCCCCAGGCTGAACAACCCCAGCCCTCAGCGTGTCCTCCCAACAGAGCGGTTCTTGCTGTGGCTCCCCTGGTCCCGCTCCAACAGGCCCACGTCTTTCCCGTGCTGAGGACCCCGGAGCTGGACGCAGCGCTGCCGGTGGGCTCCCGGCTGGGCGGAGCAGAGCGGCAGGATACCCACCCTCGACCACCCTGCCCTCCGAGGACGGAGCAGGACTCTCAGAGCCCCCGGCGAGCGCGGGCGGTGTAAGCCCCGTCTACGCCAGGCCCGGAGCGCTTCCCCCTCCCACGGCTCCAGGTCGGGCCGGGGCCCGCTGCTACCGCGGCCGCCATTTCGCGGCGGCTCCCGCCAGAAGCCGGGCCCGGCCCCACCTGCCGCCCGCCCCTCCCCCTCCGCGCGCGGCGGCGGCGGCGGCGC